>JBBMOL010003123.1:0-18296 GCA_037954665.1 Laguncularia racemosa | reverse complement strand
GGCCTTGAGCATAGGCATGCTAACACCCATGCCAATCTTGTTTATAGAGAACTATAAATAGATGCTTACTCCCATGCATTTTTATACATATTTGTATCTCATGTGTGTACATACATATACACACGTATGTACAAATGCATACACACATACAAGATGTACTTCCACACTCGAAAAGTACGCATATTCACACACATATATGTACATACACATATACAAGCATATCACAATCGAATATGACATATCAAAATCAATCACAACATTATAGCAAATCATGGAGTTTCCCACTCACCTAGGTTTCGTTTTCATGGCTATTTGTAGTGGTTTGTAGATATATTTATGGGATAATTTTTCTTCACTTAAAAATTCAAGAAAACACATCATTAGATTCTATTCATAATCTAAATCATCATATTTATCATGTTTCTACCTATTTCATCGATTTTCTAGGCTAAATATTATTTTTAATGATTATTCCTAAAATACGAGAAATATCTCAATTTTGCAAAAACTTAGTCTTAGTGAGTTGTACTCACCTCAAGGAACATGCTGACTATCATAGATCATCGATTGGAGGTGTATGCAAAAGTTATGAATTTTTTTGTTCATTTTTCCCTTTTTCCTTTCTTTTTCTTTTCTTTTCTTTTCTCTTGCGTTCCTCGTTGTCCCCTACTCTGTTTCATTGTTTTTTCTCGTTCTCACAATTTCCAAAGCCTTCCTTCCTTTTTTATTGCGTTCTTTTTTTTTTCTTGTTCATACTACCACACAACACACACACACATATATATATATATATTTATATTATATATTATGATTATTTGTATTTTAGTATTTCATATGCGTACGACGTCATTTTTAAATTTTGTATTTTAAATATTTTATTACGAAACTTTACATCTAAGCTCATTCAATTATTTCAAACATAAATATTTACTCAAAATTTTTATTTAAAATTCCTAAAGCTATAATTTCAATTAATTTCATTATTTAACTTGATATTGTTTATGATTTATAATTCAATGAATTTATTTTATTAATTTAAATTGCACGAGCTAAAATTATGACTTACAATTATTTTTATTTATTTGTTATATACCTTAAATAGATTTTTTTTATTACTTCATTTTCTAAATTTATTTAGTAATATATTTTATATAATTTGAAATTTTACGCTTGTTATCCTTTTTCCTTTGCATAAAACTATTCTTTCTAATTGTTTTATATATTTATTTCTTATTGCTTGTTATACTTATGAAACAGATCTCATGTCTTCCTCATTTTTCTATTTTAAAAGCTATTATTATTTATGACAAGTTATTGGTTATTTGTAAATTATTAGAATAATATAAATGTATCACGATGTCTTAAATTTTTCTTCATAATTTAAAAAAAAAATTAATATTGCAAAATTGTCATTCTCACTAACCCGGCTTAAAAGTATATGTTATTCCACTTATTTTCTTTAATTTTTATATAGCTTTTCAAAATTTTTAAAACATTACACTCTCCCCCCCTTCAAGAAGTTTCGTCCTTAAAACTTTACCGTAGTTGTCACTTCACTTTTTCATTAGTAAGTCTTCTTGAGCTCTTAGTACTTTTGATTCCACCCTATACCACATACATTCGATCTTGGGACTTGTGGGTTATGGGCCCACATCGATAATGTTCACCCTTTTCAAGCGTAGTCACATCCGAAGAAAATGTCATCCGTCGAGATTCACTTATCATATGTTCTAAATTTTTATATTTTGTGACATCTTTTAACTTTATTATTATCGAGAATTCCATTCGTGGTTTTGAACGGGACTGTAAAATTTTTAGAGTTATTATGCCTTGGATAGTTCAAGGCTAAAAGAAAATCCTATAGTAATAAATATATATTTATATGTATAGACTATTGCCTAAGTCTTCTATCATTTTCTCTTACAATCTACTCAGGTTCTACCACATCTCATTATTTGGTAGGTTGCTCCTATCTCTAACAACCTAGAGCACTGATACCAAATTTTCTATCACGTCCTGAAAGGGGTCTTAGAAGTCTCCACTAAAATCATCATGGCACGTGTGCACCTGTTACATGATAACCATTTTACGAGCTAGAGATCATAAGACTCTAAATAGTTAATTACATTTATAACTAGTCTTATTACATATAATTATATAATAAAATGTAACTCTAGATTCCATACCTTACAATCAACCATGATTGTAGAGAGTCGGTATCCCTTACCAACTAGTAAAATGGAATAAAACCTTACATCAGGGCCATAAGATAACATTTTATTTAGAAAGCCTATCAATTAATTTCTTACTTTATCGTTTTAGGCTTCTAAAAAAACTCGACATTTCACTCCTCATCCCATCCTAAGCTTTTATGACTTTTACCTACAAAACAATCTATAGAGGGGTGAGCATACTATGACTCAGTGAATGAGAGTGCAATACTCTCAATTCTACACATGCACAAGCAATCCAATCAAGTTATTAACCATTGCTTATGTACGAGCAATCACATGAATGCAACAATTCAAGTGGTCTTTCGGTAACCAACATAAAATCTAAGGTTTACGCCCCCCTTGACCTTGGGTTAGGGATTCCGAAGCCACCATCAGTGCCCAGGCCTCACAACCAGGTTTAATTTTCTCATCACTCTGATATTCACAATATATTCATTTTAACACCGAACGCTCCTGTGAACTTGCATCAGTTAAAGCAACACCCTCAAAGACACTCCAAATTAGGAACTGGCAAAGCACAAACAATCCCCTAATCCATAGTTCACTCAAGATGGTTTAGTACTATGAAAATTACTTCTAGATACCCTGTAATAGTGATGGCCTTTAAATTTATGCTGTGTCTCGTTAATGCATGTCTCATTTTATTTAAATCACATCCTTTAATTATTTGATTCAAGCTAATCAATCATTATGTAATAACAAACAATCCACATAAGAAAAATAAAACAATTCCATTGACCATTTCACAACAAGCATAAAAAAAAATATTAATCTAAATTTCAAGATCGACCCATCACATCTCGCATTCTTGAACCCTTCTTTAATTGTGCAATTTCGCATCCACTGCTTATATTTCACATATTCTCACATATTTTCCTTTCATCATCACGTATATCAACCTTTATACATATAATAAGTACCAGAAGATGTTTTCACTACATTTAAATCTTTTCCCATTTGCATATGCACGCATCTCATATATGAATCCAATACCCATATCTTTCACATTTTCCAACACTTACTCTTTTCCATCAATACATATATATATCAATACAAATATATACATATGCACGAACACGTACATACATATATAACGTATCCCCCATACACAAACGCATGTATAACCACGCACATACATATACATTTACACATACATACACATGTACATATCCACACCTTTAATATATAAATACGCATACACAAACATATCAATCTCTCTATATATGATAAGTATTGGAAGACACTTAATTCTTGTGCTTATTAATTAAGATTTTATATGGAATTTACGTGATTTGTTGAAGAAGAGGGTACTTACATAATTAAATTCGAATTTTAGGTTTCAATGGAGATAAAAGAAAGGTTTAAGGATGATATGAGAAAAAGACAAAGTGAAATTAGGCGAAAAATGAACAAAGTTGAAATTTCAGTTCAACATAACCTTCAGCATAGCTTATGTTGCAGCCAGTGTTGGTTGAAGAAGAGGGTATTTATAGAATTAAATTCTAATTTTAGGTTTCAATGGAAACAAAAGAAAGGTTTAAAGATGATATGAGCAAAAGATGAGGTGAAATTTGGTGAAAAATGAAGAAAATTAAAATTTCAGTTCAGCACAACCTTTAACACAGCCTGTGCTGAAGCCAGTGTTGAGTAAAAAAAAAATGGTTAGAAGCAAGAAACATTTCAACCCTGCTCCGAGCAAGCCTATGTTAGAGCCCGTGCTGAACTGAGCATTGATAATAATGTGTTTCGAAGTTAGCATGGCCTTGAGCATGGCCATGTTGACACCCATGTTGACCCTGTTTACAAAGAACTGTAAATAGATGCTTACTCCTATGTACTTTTATGCATATTTGTATCTCATGTGTGTACATACATATACACACGTATGTATGAACACATACACACATATACAACACGTACTTCCACACCCGAAAAGTACGCATATTCACACACATATATGTACATCCACTTGTATATACACATATACAAATGTATCACGGTTAAATATGGCATATCCAAATCAATCACAACATTGTAGCACATCATGAAGTTTCCCACTCACCTAGGTCTCATTTTCATGGTTATTTGTAGTAGTTTGCAAGTATATTTACATGATAATTTTGCTTTACCTAAAAATTCAAGAAAATACATCATTACACTCTATTCATATTCTAGATCATCATATCTATCATGTTTCTACCTATTTATCGATTTTTTAGGCTAAATATTATTTTTAATGATTATTCCTAAAAGTAAAAAAAATCTTCGTTTTGCATAAACTTTGTCTTGTTGAATTGTACTCATCTCAAAAAACATGCTGGCTATCATGAATCGTCAATTGGAGGTTGTATGCAAAAGTTATGAATTTTTTTGTTTGTTTTTTTCTTTTTCTTTTTCCTTTCTTTTTCTTTTCTTTTCTTTTCTCTTGCGTTCCTTGCTATCCCCTACTCTCTCTCACTATTCTCTCTCATTCTTCCGGTTTCTGGAGCCTTCCTTCCTTTTTTATAGCATTCATTTTTTTTCCTGTTCATACTATCATATGTATATATATATATATATATATTATGATTATTTGTATTTTAATATTTCGTATGTGTACAACGTTATTTTTAAATTTTTTATTTTTAATATTTTATTACTAAACTTTACATTTAAGCTAATTTGATTATTTCGAACATAAATATTTACACCAAATTTTTATTTAAAATTCCTAGTGCTATAATTTCAATTAATTTCATTATTTAACTTGATATTGTTCATCATTTATGTTTCAATGAATTTATTCATTTAATTTAAATTACACAAGCTAAAATTATGACTTACAATTATTTTTATTTGTTTGTTTATATATCTATATACAGATTTTTTTATTCCTTTATTTCCTAAATTTATTTAGTAATATATTTCATATAATTTGAAATATTATACTCGTTACCCTTTTTTCCTTTGCATACAATTATTCTTTTTAATTGTGATAGGAATCAAAATCCTACAAAACCTATCATTAGGGCAAGAAACAAAATATTTCAAATCTTAGCGATGAGGGTCCTTCTTGAACAAAACAACCTGGGAATTATTTATATACTAACCTATTTTTTATTAGTTATGTATTGTGTATTTCAATAGGCACACTCATCAAGCTTTACAGAGTGATGGATAAACTCACTAAGACTCAACTGGTGGGTTATCCATAGACCGACCTAAACCGATGATGAGCTGGATCGATGAATTGATTTGAAGAAATGACTTGTGAAGAATATTTTTATATTTTGATTATTTTTCTTTGAACCATTTATTTTGTAAACATTTAGGACATTTTATTTGGTTGTATTTTGAGGATTTAGGACCCGTAACCCTTTAGTGACATAGTTGTAATTATTTAGCCATTTTAACTCTAAAGGGAGAAAGTATAAATATTTTCTTAAGTAAGGTTTTGAGGGGAATAATATATACATTTTTGTTGCCTAAATTGCATGAGAAATTAGGGTTCATTCTAAATTTTCTTAAGGACTATTATCAATTTCATCCTTAGAATTACGGTGAGTTGCAACCTAAGGAATTGTGAGTAATATCAATTCTTAAGTTGATTTTTTTTTCTTTTCATAACTAGTGATAGGAAAATTTCTAGCACTATCAACGTTTTCAGAACCCAATTTGGATGATGATCCAAATTGCTCATATTTACCTTATGTCTTATTTCTAATAGAATTTGAGAATAATCTTACAGGTACAACGATAATTCTCCTTGGGATGCCAATATGTCCTACAACTCCCATTGGACACAGAACATTTTTCAGGAAGACAATCAAAGACCCGCTGCGATTGTTTTTCTATTTCCAAGCATTGGATCATGAAGACTTATGTTATTTTGTATCTTGTAATTGTTTTATGAACTATTTTGGTTGTATTTTGACTTTGGGACACTTTTATTTCCTTGTAATTTTCATTTAGGGTTAGCCACCTTAAAAGTGGCAAACTTGTAATTTTGAGCACTTTCTAACCCTAGGAATAACAAATATAAATACTTGCTTAAGAGAGGGTTTAAGGAGGCCATATTTTTCAAAATTGAGAGTTCATATTCACGTGAGAATTAGGGTTCCTAATTGTCATTAGACTCTTATCAATTTCAATCCCAAGAGTTGAAATTGTGGCGAGTGCAACACCTTAAAATTGTGAGTAGTATCAATTTCATTTTGTTGTGATTTCTTTTCTTCTCTAGTGTGTCATATCTAAGGGTGAATTGAGATAGTTCTTGGACAGATTTTCTTCTTGTTATTTTTGAATTCTTGTGTTTAATTAAGATTCTTTGCATTTGAATTCGGTTCATCCTTGAAGAATACCTCTTGAAACGTGATTATCACTTGTGGAAAGGAGTTATTAGAATTGAAGTTTTTTTTTGAATTTTTGGATTATTCTTGTGGGATTATATGTGATTAGTGTGATGTTAGAAGAGATTATTATTGTGGTATCACAATTGCAACATTGAGCATTTGGATTTCATTGCATCTTCATTTGGTTTATGCCATTTTTGCCCTTTCGGAATTGGTTTGTTGTTGACTTGAGTTCGTGTTTTCTTGAGTCTTTTAATTGTGCTTCCAAGTGGATCTAGGCACATTATCTTTTTGGTATCAGAGCACATGTTAAGAGAAGGGATTGGTTCTATTTGATTTCATGGAATTAATCATCAATTACGGTTGATATAGTGAAAACCACAAATTGTGTTGTTGTTGTGGTTTTGAGCTTGCGAAATTGCCTTGGCTTGGAATTTAATTTGCTGTTTGTTGGAGTTGGATTGGGAAGGTTGTTGTATCATCTTATGTTCAATAATTTTCGTGGAAGGGCAGAAGCATAGAATTGTTGTTTGATTCAACAACTTTTGGAACTTGAAAAACTTACCAATCCTTGCCGTGACTAGTTGTGGTGTGAAGGAGGTTGTGTAGCTTGTTGTTTTGATTTCCATTGTGTAATTCTGAATTGGAGAAGTGCAATTTAAAAATTTGCATTTAGTTTTGATGAGTAAGGAATTTATTTGAATTCAAACACATGCCATTAAGTTGTGGAAGTGCTATTTGAATTTGAATTCATTGTTTACCAATTGAAGAAGGCTTGCAATTAGTGAAGTAGTTTGAATTTCAAATTAAAAGTTGTTGCCTACTGTGGAATTCGGAATACATTTGTAGAAAGTAACATATTTCTCCTTTGTTGTCATTATTTTCCGTAGAAGTGGAAGTCCACTTGTTGTTATTATCCCTTGTGTTGTTGCTGTGGAAGTAACTCATCTTTATTGTTGTTGTTACTTGGTGTTGTCGTGGAGTAGCTTGTGGAAATTAAATTTGTTGCACCGTGTTGTTGTGACATGTTGTGGAGAAGAGTATTACACGTGAGTTGCAATAACATAATTGTAAAGATTAAGTGGGTTTGTTTGTTTGTCTTTTTTTTAGTTGCTATTGTGTGGAGTTAAGGGAAGTGTAGTAGTGGAGTATATACCCTTAAGTCAAATTGTTTTGAGGATCAGTATACAGGAGTCTAAAACTATGTCAAATGACAGTGTGAATGGGGGAATTGGTGATGAAGCCAATAGTCAGGTTGGTGGAGGTTAGGGTCGTAATGTGGCAGGTAAGAGAACTTTGGAAGAACAACTCCAGGATTTTACTACTATAGTTGCTACACTAGCAACTAGAGTTGACAGGATGACATTACCACAACCACCAGTGGTAAACCAAGTGGCACCACTTCGAGTAGCTCCACAAAATCCTCATCGAAATAGAGTAATGGGAGATGGGAATTTGAATAGAAGGATGGGTGAGGAGCATCTTCCAAACAGGGAAGAAAGGGATGATAATTTTGGGGCAAACCCAAATCAGAATAGAGATTTCAGGCCACCTCGGAGTTTGGAGTATGTGAAACTACAGATGCCATCCTATGATGGCAAGGGATCAGCAGATGAATACTTAGACTGGGAGGACCAGGTCGAAGGTCTCTTCGAATGTTATGAGATCGATGACAGTACCAGGGTCCAATTGGCTGTTGTTGAATTTGTATGGTACGTTGCACTCTGGTGGAAGAATCTGATTATCAACAGGCGTCGGGATGGAGAGGCTGAGGTTCAGACCTAGAGGGACATGAAAAGATTATTAAGGAAAAGGTTCATTCCTGAACACTACAAACAGGAGTTGTTTATGCAACTGCAAACATTGAGGTAGGGAGGCAAAATAGTGGATGATTATGTGCAGCAGTTTGAGACCCTTATGATTAGGTGTGGGTCTGTTGAGCCTCCGGAGCAAACTATAGCACGTTTTATCTTAGGTCTAAAATATGAAATAGCGTGTATTGTTGAACTACAGCGCTATAATACACTTGACGAGGCTATTTAGTTGGCCTTAAAAGTAGAGAGACAAAGGAGGTCCAACTTCTTTAGGGCTCTGAACAGTAGGCCCAGTATTATTAATAGACCCATATCAGCTAACAGTCGACCAGGGGAAACAAAGGCAATAGGTGAGGGAGTAAAGGCAGTGGACACTAGTACCTCAACAAATATGAGAGAAAATTTACCCACTAGGAAGGGTAAAGAGGTCGTGGCCACGAAAACGAGGTAGACTATTTCGGATCTACTAGTGGGAAAGTGCGCTAGATAAAATGCTTTAAATGCATGGGATTTGGACATATGGCTACATAGTGTCCAAATAAAAGGGTGATGACTATAATGGAAGACACTGGAGAGGATGTTGAGGATGATCATGAACAGATTGAACCTACGGATTTACCAATAGCACTGCAAGAATGTTATGATGATCAGACTGCAAACGCGCCTGAGGAGCATATAGGAGGAAAATATCTATACCTTAATGTGTTACGCTGGGACGTAGGGTTTTATCTATATCTCTTGATACCAGTGATATTTAGAGGGAGAACATATTTCATACCTCTTGCAGAATCAGAGGTAACCTTTGTGTACTCATCTTTGAAAGTGGTAGTTGCACGAATGTTATATCTGCTGCACTAGTAGACAAATTACAACTGTCTACTATCCCACATCCTAGTCCTTATCACTTGCATTGGTTGGATAATAGAAATAGTATGCATGTTACCCATAGGGCAAAGGTTCCTATGAATGTCGGATAGAATTATCATGATGAAATCCTATGTGATATAGTCCCTATGCATGCATTCCATTTACTGTTGGGTCAACCTTAGTTATATGACCGATGAGTGATACATGATGGGTTTGAAAATACCTACATGTTCAGCATGGGTAAGTCACACATAGTTTTATTACCAATGACTCCATATGAGGTCCAGGGTTTTCAGAAACAGATCAAGAATCCATCCACTACCATTGTTAGCCAGAAGAGCTGGACAATAGAGATACTAGGGTTTAGTTCCACAACCGATCCTCTAGATTTGAGGGCAAATCTTTCAGAAGCCCGAGGAGATGATAGGAAAATTTCTAACACTGTTAACCTTTTCAGAACACAATTTGGATGATGATCCAAATTGCTCATATTTACCTTATGTCTTTATTTCTAATAGAATTTGAGAATAATCTTACAGGTACAATGATAATTCTCCATGGGATGCTAATATGTCCTACAACTCTCGTTGGACACAGAACATTTTTTAGGATGACAATCAAAGACCCGCTGCGATTGTTTTTCTGTTCCGAGGCATTGGATCATGAAGAATTATGTTATTTTGTATCTTGTAATTGTTTTATGAACTATTTTGGTTGTATTTTGACTTTGGGACACTTTTATTTCCTTGTAATTTTCATTTAGGGTTAGCCACCTTAAAAGTGGCAAACTTGTAATTTTGAGCACTTTCTAACCTTAGGAATAGCAAATATAAGTACTTGCTTAAGAGAGGGTTTGAGGAGGCCATATTTTGCAGAATTGAGAGTTCTTATTCATGTGAGAATTAGGGTTCCTAATTGTCATTAGACTCTTATCAATTCAATCCCAAGAGTTCAAATTGTGGCGAGTTTAATACCTTGAAATTGTGAGTAGTATCAATTTCATTTTGTTGTGATTTCTTTTCTTCTCTAGTGTGTCATATCTAGGGGTGAATTGAGACAGTTCTTGGATAGATTTGCTTCTTGTTATTTTCTAATTCTTGTGTTTAATTAAGATCCTTTGCATTTGAATTCGGTTTATCCTTGAAGAATACCTCTTGAAATGTGATTATCACTTGTGGAAAGGAGTTATTAGAATTGCCGTTTTCTTTTGAATTTGTGGATTATTCTCGTGGGATTATAAGTGATTAGTGTGATTTAGAAGAGATTATTATTGTGGTATCACAATTGCAACATTGAGCATTTGGATTTCATTGCATCTTCATTTGGTTCACACCATTTTTGCCCTTTTGGAACCGGTTTGTTGTTGACTTGAGTTTGTGTTTTCTTGAGTCTTTTAATTGTGCTTCCAAGTGGATTTAGGCACATCAACTAGTGTGTAATATCTAGTGTTGATTAGGATTGGTTCTTGGTTCTTATTTTCGTGTCAATTGTAGGTTCAATTTCCATTATCGTATTGTTGTCAATTTCGTGGAGTTATATCCTATATATTGTCTTGTAATTGCCATTCTTCTTTTGTGTGGAAATTCCTTGTTGTAAGAAATTCACACTAATCTTACTATTGTTGGTGGTTAGATTTGCATTTGATATTGCGTTAGGTGCTTAATCCAATTGAGCACATCATCATTTTGGTGTTAAGTTTAATTGATCAACAAATTGGACTGCAAAGGCATTTTAGAGTTCATGCTAAAGTAAGGGTTGTGACTAGGTTTGATTAGAACTTGTTTCTATTGTTTGATTACATACGCTTTAATTCAATTTAAGGCATATCATCTTTTGGTATTAGAGCAATTAAGCATACACACCTATATTTGTGGAATGGGTTTATAAGTAGTAGGAGTTCACGCAATTGGAGGACTAGTTTTATTGACATTGTGTAATTGGTCTTTCAATTGGATTTTGTGTGCTTATATTTGGTATTAAGCACATCAAATTATTTTAAATATCTATTTCTTATTGTTTGTTATACATATTAAACGAATTTCATGTCTTCCTCATTTTTCTATTTAAAAGCTATTATTATTTATCATAAGTTTTAGGTTATTCATAAATTATTAGAATAATATTAATGTATCATGATGTTTTAAATTTTTCTTCATAATTTTCTCAAAAATTTTAATATTACGAAATTGTTATTCTCGCTACCCCGGGCTAGAAGTATCTATTATTTAGCTTATTTTTTTTTATTTTTATATAGTTTTTCAAAATTTTCAAGACATTACAGAACGAGCATTTATATTAATTTATTTTTCTTTTTCTTGTTTAATTCAAATGGGTTGTGTATTTTTTATTAACTTAATCATTACGTCATTGTTAATTTACATAACTTGAAAAAATATTATGCATGGTGCTCTACATAACATACAACATAGTAAAATCTAAATAAGTCCAATAATGACTTCAATAGTTCCAAATTACAAACATATAGTATGTTTGATCTTTTTCCCCTTTCAATATGTGTATGGGGTTGCTTTAATTAATTGATTAAATGCAACAAACATGCATGTTGGTCGATAGAGAAGTCTTGAGTTGATGTCATGAGAAGGAACATCATTGAGAGAGTTGTGAGAAGACAAATAGGTAAACTTGAATTATTGAAGCACATGTGCTATAGTAGATTAAATATTCTACTTTCAATTTATTCTTGATTGTTCTTGATCATTTCATTCATATGGTCTTTTGCAGAATAACAACCTTTGTAGGAAACTTACTGATTCTTGGAATGTCTCTAATGAAGAGGAAGAGACTTATGCACAAAATTTAGTTCCCAATCACTACCATTTGATGAATGTGAGATGGATGATAAAGATGAGTTGTTGTTAAGAGTTGTTAGATTGATCCTAATGATTGATAGTTTAAATTAAAGCCTCCATTTTTTATATAACTATGAGCTTTGGGCTACTAGCCCCAAGTCTTCTTAAACACATCAAAAGCAAAGCTTACTTCCTTTATAAATATAAGCCAAGGCTTATAAGAAAGCTTAGGAATTTTTTGAAGGCTTATAAGTAGCATAAGAGCTCGAAAGACCTCCTCTTGGCCTAAATTTCGCATGTGTGAAATCCATGCAAAGCTATGAGTAGGTGTATCGCTCTAATGATTCCTAATTGGAGTTTACTTATTCAGATTTCTTTAAGAAATTCTTGATTGGGTTTGATTCTTTGAACCTTATCGCAAGCATAAAAAACCAATCCATAGAATTAAATTAGGTTAACATTCCGATTGCTAAAACAATCCCCTACAATATATGTTAGATATCTCCATTTCAACTTTTCCACCTAAACTTTTGGAAAAATTGAGGGAATGCCTTTCATGCAATGAAACCGAATATAACTATAAGCATTTTCTAGTTTTCTTTTTTTAATTCAAATAATCATGGATTTTGATGCTAATTTGATACCGATTAATTGAATTAGGACTCAAATGATGGAAAGTATTAGTGGGAAAGGAGGAAGATTTTTCAAAATAAAAATAATTTTCTCTCTTTCACTAAATTTTTTTATGATGTTTAACCACCACCACCAACGATTAATGGCAATGGCTTTCATCTTTCATCAATAATAGTAGCTAAAAGCTATTAACTACCATAGCTTATTAAAAATACTACAATAATATTTATTTATTCTATGATTTTGATTATAGCAAATATAAAAAAAAAAAGGTCTAATGAATGTTTTCTACCAAACAAATGTAGGCTAAGTTGTAATTCAAAATTTTGATAATGTGAAACCATTGAATTGTAGATTTAAGTCCTCAATCTCTATTCTTTCAATTTCTCTCAATTTTATCACTTTAAAATACTATTACATATAATTAATAAATGAGATTACAAAGAAGTAAAGGATATCATAATGATATCAAGATTATTCAAAATTTTAAACCATCTTAATTCATGAGTTGAAGAAAATTTTAAACCATCCCAAGTCGTTGATCGGATTCCATTATTTCTTTCTTTTTCACTTCAACTTTTTCAAAATTTGAGGAACAGCCTTCAACTCCACAAAAATAAACATATCTCTGAACTTTTTCGCTTTTTTTTTTTTCATTTTTTAAAATTTCAAATAATAATGGTTTGTCAGCTAATATAAATTTATAGAATTATGGTTGGTATTTACCTTGAGTATTTAATTCTTGTAATTCATAAGTATTTTGATAATATGCCAATTATTATCATTAGAATTTAATTATTAAATTTCTCTATTAACTGGTTTTCTAAATTTTCATCGATTAATTCATATTTTTAATTATAAATTAGTTCTATAATTTTTCCTTTATTTTACCCCGAACTTTAAGCAGAGATGCTTTGAAAACATAACTTATTAGAGTTTCATCAATCCAAATGCATCTTATGAAGGCATTGAAGATTTACGTGCGCGGTTTTTACTAGATAAATATGATTTTAGCATTGAACTACTCTTTTATCATAGCGCCTAGGCCCTACACTGTATATGCAACATTTGTGCTCTCAAAACCATATGAATATGGAATGGATTTTATCAGGAAGATTCAAGAGATAGCCTATGATCTCACACAGGGGTGACTTCACAGCGAAGAAAGTGGGAGTACACCCCTCTAAACAAGATTTTCAATCTGACTAAGACCATGAGATGGTCTTCGTTAACACTTAAAATGGCTACTCAAGTAACTAATTTGTGATTATGAAGGAGCTCAAGAGGTAGGTTCACAATTACACAAATGAAATGCATTGTAATCACGCCGAGGACAGGTGTACCAATCCGGTGTATGAGGAAATTTGTTTTTAATGCATCTATCCGGCCTCAATTTCCGCATATATATATAAGAAGTTGGGTGTGATATTGGAAATGGATAATTCAATTAGTAGTTTTGCTTATATATATATGTATATTTAAAATGTAAATATTTATTAAAATTATTTAATGGTTATTGAATTTTCTAGACATTGTTTAAGTGTTAAAGAACTTTTTTCATATATTTGAGTTTCTACTTATATAATGGTGTTTTGGGTAACATTATCCTTAGAAAAACATTCGATGAGATATTATTAATTTTCTTAACTATAACCGTTTTCATTCAAGTTGGAGGTTAACATGTACCACTTGAAAGTTATATGGGACATGCTTATACCAATATTGTAAGCAGATGATGATTTCCATGAAAAAATTTCAAGTGTTTTTTATCTGGGCTATATGTGGAAATGAAACAAAGTGTCTCTCTTGACATGCTTGGATTATATATTTGATAAAAGTCTATTTTTAGTTTTTTAATGTTTTTATACTTTTTTTTCTTCAATATTTTTCAACTTTGACAAAACTACAACTTTCATTAACTCCATAAAGTTCTCTATCCATTACCAATATGTAGCAATTTATGATTAGTTGATAATAATTGGTTTAAGTAAATAATATTATTAAATATATAGTAATTAAAAAATTATGAAAATGATAAATTTCAAAAGATAAAAAAAAAAAAAAGAAAACAAGAATTAAAAACAAAATAAAAAGAATTCAGCCAGCAAAGCAAGGGTAGCTAGTAACCACCCTAGATTACCATGTGACATTGTAGCTTAGCCTTGTAAACAAATGGCTTCAAGGAAGTTGAAAGCTATCATTAATGAAGGCAATCCGTTAAGCTATGCAAATAAGTCAATATAGCGGTAAGAAGTCTTAGTGCATGCGTCCTTGTCTTTTTAGGGAATTTAATTGGGCATTTAAAGAATTTTTTTTTTTTTTAAAGCAAGGTCAAGACAGCCACACGCACACTTGTGTTAAAGAAATAAATGCAATGGATGTTTTTCTTGGAAGGTCGCCTCCATAGAACCCCATCTAATTCCAATTTAATGCATTGAGTAGGTTGTAGACTCTAATGTAGTGCTTCATCGTCCTCTTGCATGAGTTGAAAGAAAAGGGTTTTTTCTACTCGTTGATCTCTATACAGGTGTGATTGATCTTTGCTTTCCTTTTTTTTTCTTTCTATTTTGGGGGGTGCTGGGTTGGGGGTGTGGTGGTTTAACAGATGGGAGTAGGCATTTAGTTAACACTTACAAGCTAAATAGAGGCATTTACTTTTGATTTTTTAATATGTTTAAGTTAAGCATGATTAAATATAATAATTTTTTAGACATTTTTTTTTCAATTATGAATATGGTTAAAATTTAATTGAGGTAGAAAAATTTAGAAACGACTTTAAGAAAGGGACTTATATTGCATGGATGAATATCTACTCAAATGGCTTTAGAGCTATGCCTTGTATATGTAGGTTGCATTCAATAGAATATCTTTTAGGCAGTTATAGTAATTCAATTAGGTATTTTTGTTTATATATATATAACTTTAAAATGTAAATATTTATTAAAATTATTTAATGATTATTGAATTTTCTAGACATTGTTTAAGTGTTAAAGGGCTTTTTCCATACATTTGAGTTTCTACTTATACAATGATGTTTTGGGTAACATTATCCTTAGAAAAACACTCAACAAAATATTAGTAATTTTATTAACTCTAACCGTTTTCATTTTGAGTAGGAGGTTAACATGCACCACTTGAAAGTTATATAGGACGCGATTATACCAATATTTCGGGGAGATGATTATTTCTATATAAAAATTTGGAGTGCTGGTGATCTAGGCTCTATGTTGAGATGAAACAAAGCGTCTCTCTTGATATGCTTGCATTATATATTTGGAAAAAGTCTATTTTTATTTTTTTTAATGTTTTTATACTTTTTTATTTAAATTCTTTTTTTTTTCACTCTAATATTTTCCAGCTTTTACAAAACTATAACTTTCATTAACTTTGTAAAGTTTTCTATCCATTACTGATACTATCATGTGGCAATTTATGATTAGTTAAATAATATTATTAAATATATAGTAACTAAATAAAAATATAAAAATGATGATTTCAAAAGATAAAAAAAAATAGAAAAAGAGTTAAAAAATAAATAAATAAATCAACAGGCAAGGCAAGGGTAGCCCACGACCACCCTACATTACCATGTGATGATGTAGCTTAGCCTCCTAAACAAACAACTTCAACGAAGCTGAAAGCTAGCATTAATGAAGGCAATCTGTTAAGCGATGCACATAAGTCATTATAGCGATAAGAAGTCTTAGCACGTGCGTCCTTGTCTTTTTAGGGAATTTAATTGGGTATTCAAAGTAGGATATTTTTTAAAGTAGGGCGAAGACAGCCACACCTACACCTACACTTGCTTTTAAGAAATAAAGTAGTGGATGGTTTCCTTGGAAGGTCACCTCTAATGGATGGAACCCCATCTAAGTCCAATTCAATGCATTGAGAAAATAAGAATCATATATATATATATATATATAGTAAATTTAGCTAGGGTAGGTTGCAAACTATAGTGTAGTGCTTCGTTGTCCTCTTTCATGAGTAGAAAGAAAAGGGTTTTTTCCACTTGTTGATCTTTGTATAGGAGTGATTGATCTTTACTTTCTTTGGTTTTATTTCATTGTTGTTTTTTTCTTTTTCTTTTTTTCTTCCTCTTTTTTTTTTTTTTTTTTTGGTTAGGTGGGGTAGGGGGCTATAGGGTGTTGGTTTAATAGATGAGAGTGGGCATTTACTTAGCACTTACAGGAGAAATAGAGACATTGCCTCGTTATCGGTAGTATTTGTTTATGCTTGTTTTAGTTGGTTGGTGGTTCGTTATTGTTAGACATTAGGATGGTTGGATTTTTTTTCTTACAATTTTCTTCTTTTCCTTTAATAATTTTGTTTAAATTAATATTTTTTTAAAATAATATTTTTAATTTAATTATAAATTATTGACCAATAAAGGAATTGTGAAAATATCAATAATATTTTAAAAAATTTAATAAAGTTAAAAGTAGTATTACATTGAAAATTAGGAAACGTTTAAAAACTTAAATAAAAAAAAAATAAAAAATTAAAAACTAAAATAAAATAATAGAAAAAATTTTGAAAAGCATATATATTCTTTTTAAATTTGGGTTAATTTCTATGTCCCAAATTTCACTATGAAATAGGTGAGGGCAAAACGTTTCGTACTGCAATTTTGGCTTACCTCAACCTGTGGGCAACGAAAGGTCAAACCAAAAAAGCCTGTGAATTTGTGTTAAATCTAGATTAACCCTTTTGGGGAAATTTCATCACAAAATAAAAACCATAGATCTTTCATGTTTGATCATTTAAGAATTAATAATTAAATATGCGGTAGGTACCTGAATCCATTGGGGATTTACGTTTTTTATATTGTGCGGTTGATCTTCCAACAACACGTGTTCCTTTTAGAGACCCTTTTTTTTCTCTCAAAAGTCTATTTGACGATGGGAAATTTAAAGAAACAAAAAACGTAAAGTATGACTTGGGGACCATAACCATTATTTTATAGATAACTATAGGGTTTCCTTTTTTGTATTTCTATTTTAGCCCAAAAATAAAAATAGAAACTACTCATTAAAAGGGCGCTACACATAAAAGGGCCAAAACCCTATTAGATACATTAAAACCAAATATCCAAATCTTATCGATCACTTTTAATTGAGCTTAAAAATTTTAAAAAGACAACCCGTAACACATAATTGTTTCAATATAAGGGCAATGTTGAATTTAAAAAATCTAACAATCTCTCACTTGGATTTATGTTTTAACTTTACCCAAATTTTGTTTTGTAAAACCAATGGGGCTCAAATTTGTATCATGAACAAAATGGGATCAAAAACCAATCCATCCATCAGTGATACAACCCTAGGATCAAAGTGTTTTTTCATTACATTTTTCATAACTCTACCCATTTAATGGTCAAATGCCCATATAATTGAATGACATGGATCATGATATGGATGTGTAGCAAGAAAATTCCATGCAATGTGATCTTAACATGTCCATTTTCTACTGGTCCACCATAAAAAACCCTTTGTGAGATCAAACCATAAAAAACCCAAAAAAAAAAGTGTAGGGGAAACAAGATACTTTTTTTTCTACAGAAGATATCCTCAAAAATATAACAAAACCCCAAAAAAACTTATTAAA
>JBBMOL010003122.1:0-18306 GCA_037954665.1 Laguncularia racemosa | reverse complement strand
CCTTTTAAACCAAAACAAAAACCAATATGATAATACGAATCGCTAACCCCAAATCAAGACCCTTTCTTCCCCCCTTTTCATGTCCAAACCCCACTATAGCACACACATCTAATTTATTTTCATCAATTTCTTGATAAAATCATTTACAAATATCAAATATAACTCAAATTTAAAGCTTTAATGAAAGAAAATGACATTCAAAAAAAAACAACCCCCTATGGCTCAAAACAATTCCATTACCCATCATACATTTTCAACACATCTTTAGCTAAAAATTCCTTTCAAAAGCTTCATTTAAACACATCTAAAATTTATATCATGTCAAACCAAATTAAATAGAGTTAAGTAACATACTTCGTTTACTTACGTTTATTTTTGAACCTCAAAAAACCCCAAAAAGCTTCCTATTCTATCAAATACTTAAATTTAAAATTTAATAAAATTTAAAACCTCAAATAAAACTTATAACTGTAAAGGGAAATTCTATATCAAAAAATATTAAATCTAGGCTCAAGGACAAGAATTAGAATTGGTTTTCCCTATTATTTGAAGCTCACAGAACCCCTTAAAATCCTCCCTCTTGACTTCTTCAATTGATAAATTCCTTAAAACTAAACTTTAAAAGTTGAGTTTATTAAATTTGACTAAAAAATTAAAAATTTAAATCTAATTAATTAAAGATTTAGGGAAAGGATTGAGCTATAGAAACTTGATTAAAATTCTCAAAGATATTAAAACCTTCATAATTTGATTGAAATAATCAATTTTGAGTTTTGATCCCCTTTACCTTAGGGTGGTATAGAGCTAGGAGGAGAGAAAGGAGCTTGTGAGTTTTGGGAATTTTCCCAAAAATTAAAATTAAAACCAAATTTTTAAACCTATTTTCCCCCCCAAAGCTTCTTAATTGGGTAAATTATTTAAAATACTCATACTTTTTTAAGAAAGATTGGGGAAATTAATAATAAAAAAGTTACTATCTGTAAAATATCTTGGATAGTAAATTACTAAAATACTCTGCACATTTTTAATAAGTAGGCTATTTTAGAATTAAACCCCCTTTCGCTAATCTTTGACTAATTATGTATTTGATTATCGTTTTATTATTTTTTTTTTTTAAAAAATTTTTTGGGGGGAAACTTCATTCTCCCCCCCTTATAAAAATTTCTTTTGGGAAAAATTTATTTAAATTAGAAGAGCTTTGATATTGTTCCTCTGTTATCTTCTGACTCCCATGTGGCTTCCCTTTTCCCAATTGCCATCCAATGAACTTTACTATTTGATGACTTGTTTCCAAAATACTTGTTTTGTGGTCAACAATTTTCTAGGTATTTTGCAAAAGTGAACTTTATTACACTTTGGCAAGTAGTTAGTATGCCAACCTATATGTATGAAAAACACCTCAAAACTGGGTGTGCTATGCTGTGTGTTTTTATCTCAAAAAGAACATGTTAAGGCTTTGAAAAAACTTGATATATATACCTTGTAACTCCTATATAAAAACCTTTATATATCCCCAAAGTTTCAAATATAATTTAAACCATATAAAACATCAAATGAAATGGAAATCTTTAAAAACAAAAAAATACTTTTAAAAAAGATAAGTCTATCGAGCCAATAATGAAATTTTCCCCCAAAAAACCTAATCAACTAATAGTAATGGTAATTTTATCTTCTTCTCTTTGTGGTTCACCTAAACTCAAGTTACCTTTTGGGTTCTCATTTCCTTCAACACCTGCAACTAAAAATATTCCCTGAGGGTGAGTTAAGGGCTTAGTCGTATAACAAAAACACTACGTTGAACAAACAAAAAAAAATATCCAACATATGGAAAAATTTAAAACACGCAACCCATTCTAATAAAATTTATGTCCAAAGCAAATAACGGGGTATATGACCCTCTTAACACACGAAAAAATTTTGGAGCTGATTGGTGATGAGAACTGCCTACGGGCCTACACCCATGATCTTTAACCCTTTAAAACTTGGTGAGGGAATCCCATTACGGACCTACAACTTTGTACACTTAAACCTGGTGATGGAAAAACTGCCAAAAAGGGCCCATACCCTGTATCTTAACCACTTAAAACATTAACCCAAACATTTCAAGACAATTTCACTAGGGACAACGTTATACAAGGATCATTGGGGTTTGCCCTTTGGGGATTTCCCACAAAAAGCCCTTAGGTAACCCAAAGCACTACAGTACCATTAAACACTTAAAAACGATTCATCAATTTAAAAAACAAGTTCATACATAGATTAATTTAAAACCATGCAAAAAATCAACATGCAAGTTACCGTACCTTGATCCTAGCCTTAAGACTTCTCGCTTTGGACTTTTTTAAATTTGGGAATTTGTAACATTAAAGCCTTTTAGTTTAATCTGAGATCAAAATCATTTTAATTTTTTTAATCCATTCATTTAATTTCAAAAAAGGCCTTATAGCTATCTAGGTTGCGTGGAAAATTAGTTTAATTTGAAGTTAATAAAATGTAATTCTTCTACTTTTTTTAACACGCCATTTTGGGGACCATGTTGCTCAACCCTTTTAAACACGCCCTTTTGGGGGCAGGGGGGCGGGGTTTTTTTAAAGGGGGGGGGGGGAAAGGGTGTACCTTTAAACTCAACACGATCGAAAACCGTGGTTGGGGGCCATATATTTTTGATGTACCTTTCCTTTTCAACAGGTCGAAAACGACCTGTTAGTAGGCCCGTGTCCCCTTTGGGCATTCTCCACAACCCTTGTTCTTTTACTCCAAATTCTCCTAAATTTGATTCCCTTTTTCTTAAGCTTAACTAGTTTTAAAAAATCTTTGTTCTTTAAAATTAAAAGGGAAATTTTTATATTATTCAAATTCCCCAATGCAATTCTGGGGCGTTGATTCTCCTTTTCGTACTGCCCCTTCTTGCACTTCATTTTCGGTTTGAACAGCGATGCCATAAACCCCAAATTCCATTAATCCTAAATTGAATTTGTATAAAAACCCTTCCCTCGTTTTTGGGAATTAATTCCCCTTTTCCTTTTGTCCCTGGGTTTTTCCGTAGGGAGGGTTTGTCCTTTTTCGATTCTGTTTCACTGCTCAAAATGACAAAGGAGGCTCTTTAAGTTATTTAGGTATTTATATTCTAAGTGTGAAATTTTAAAAATTGCCCTAAATTTTTTTAAAAAATTTTCCCCCTTGTCCTTTTTTCCTTGTGCTTATATCTTAATAAGTAAATAATTAAAATTTTTCAGTATTAAAATGTCTTTGGGTCACCCTCTCTAAGATGAAATGGACTGGGATAATGTAGATAGGGATGCAATGGGAGATTGTTATAGGTACTTGACTCGCCAACCCCAATAAAAACCCTGGGGGACATGATTCAAAACTCCATAGGTTTTTAGGGTGGGGGTTTTGGGGAAATTTAAAAAAAAAAAAAACCCCAATAAAAAAACCCATTTGATAAAAACATATAAAAAATAATAATATTTTTTTTTAAATCACTGTACCTAAACTCTACATTTTTTTCTATATTGTAAATTTTTTAAATTTTTTAAAATTTAAATTTAGTATAATTTGCAAGTACAACTTTTTCCCCAACTTAACTACTTTCTTTTATTTTCTCCTCATCTTGTATAAAACTTAAAAAAAATCGACCGCCTTAAAAGGTTTATGATTATAATTGGGGTTTTTTAGTAATGAAGAAAAAACCCCTTTTATGGTTTTTATAGATTTTTTAGGAAATACTCAATTTTTAAAAGTGGTTAGGCTTTTTTTTGAACCCACCCAAACTGCCTGGGGTTACATTTTTAAATGTGGATAAGTTTCCCTTTGATCCCAAATCCATTTTTCATTGGTGACCCTTAAAAACCCCAAAATCTCCTACTTTAAAATTTAAAAAGGGTTTTTCTTTTTTTGCATAACCGAAATCTACTTTGGCTGTTATTGTTGTTAATTTGGGTCCCAAAAAAGTTCTCTCAAAACCCTCTCCAAATGGAAAGAGTCTACGATTTGGATAAAAATGTTTTAAAAGGGAGCCATTTGAATAGTAACCTAATAGTAGTGTTTTAGGAAAAACTTTTTTGAACCCAAAATTGATCACCCTAATACCTTTAAAAATCAAAACAACTGCTCCTAAAAAACTCCAAAATCGGATGTCTTCTCTAACAAACCTTTAAATTTGGTGATGGGCAGTGTACTAAACTAAATTTGGTTTCCCAAAATTTTGGTGCAGCTTTCCTAGAATCTACAAACAAATTGGGGATCTTTTTTTGAAACAATTTTAAAAACTAGAACACCATGCAGTCAAAAATTCTTTATTTTATTTATAACTAAGCTAAGCTCAAAGGGTTTTAATTACTAACCCACAAAAGAATTAAGGGGGGGGCTGGTAAAACCTATCCCTGGACCACAATCACCTTATTGATTTGCACCCAACTAAAGTCCTAGGTTTGGTAGAACGAAATCTTTCTAATTGCTTCCCTTCCATCAAAATGTGAAAAGGTTGAAGTTACTTGTTGACCTTTTGATGCTCAATTTAAATTTGTTGTCAAGTTAAGCATCAAAAAACATGCTTTTCTCATCCTATTCTGTTACTCCACCAAAAAAACTTCTTCAAAATTTTATAATTTTGTAAATCAAAGATAAAATTGCTAACTAGAGGAATGGCCTTTCTTAAATTTTCCCTCTTGACCCTACCCTATCAAGCACCTAAAATTGTGTATAAATCGATCAATTTTTTGAATGTTGTTAATTCTAGCTTTTGACTTGCTTCAATCATTACTTAATCTTCTTCTAAATCTCAAAGGTCTTCTTTTTGTGCTTCTTTAATGCTATACTTAAAAAGGGTTGTATCATAGATTAGCTAGCATGACATTAAAAATGTAAATCATTAAATTAAATTTCCCAATCCCCCAAATTTCTCAAAGATAGCCTTAGTGGAAATCAAAAAAGCAAATTCCATCTTTTTCTCTTAAGATCTACAACAACATTGGCCTTGCCAGATGTACAGATCTCTAAATTTAATTTTTAATAGGTTCCCAACCATCCCTTTCTAAATCTTACTTTCCCCCCATAAAGGTAACGCTCCAAAATTGAAAAATCTAAGACAATATTCCCAATCAAGATCATGCACCTAATGTTCCTCTCATAAGGCTTTATTTTTGTGAAAGGATGCAATCACTTAACCATCTTGCATCAATAACATTTTACCCAAAAATAGAAGCTACTATATACCCCAAATTTCCCATTAACATGAGTGAGACAAGCATTAAATGTTTTTCTCAATTTTTTTTAAAAAGAAACTTACATTCTTTTGGGCAAGCATGTCGAAGGATAAAAGGTGCTAAATCTTTAAAATCCTTCGAAAAATTTTTAGTAGTAACTTTTAGACCTAAAATTCGAATCTTCGAGCATTTTTTTCTTTCCAATTCTCTTTGCTTTGTCTTCTTTAGTCTATGACCCCCTTTTAGACCCCCCTATCTTAAAAAATGTAATTCTTTAACAAAACTTATCTTCTTCAATTTAACATACAACTAATTCTCATGCAATATAAAGTTTTAACCACAAGGTTTTTTTTGCTTTATCACTTTTAAAATATTCAAAATATCATCAATAAAAAACAAAAATGAACTTGTAAAGATACTTTGGGAAAACCCTTACCCGTAAGATGAAAAAATTTTGCAAGTGCATTTATGAGTCTAAAAACACATTGGGAAATCATGTGGCCAATCTTGTCTTGAATGCTGACTTTTGAATACTTGTGGCTTGATTTTATCTGATTTTTTACCCAACCTCAAAAAAAATTTTTGGAGAATTCGTTGCACTGTAGCTAATTGACGAGATCATTAATACATGGTAACAGTCCCTATTCCTGATGTGACTTGTTTAGGTCAAATAGTTAATGCACAAGTACATGCCCCCCTTTTCTTCTTGATAAAAAAACTTTTGGAGCTCTTAGGGAACGTTGGTTTTTATGAATCCCTTATCAAGTAATTCTTATAACTACTTCTTTAATGTTTAAACTCTTAGTTGCCATAAAATATGATGCTTTCTTTTAAATTTTGTACCTAAAAACCCATCTTCCACAATCAATTCTCAATCCAACAAAAGTATTAGGGAAAAATCTACACAATCTCAAAAAATGGGATGTACTTCATATAGGTTTCTATTATTGCTTCCTAATTGGTCCCAAAGGCCCTTTCCCTTACCCCTTAGAAGGTAAACCACTCAGTCTTAAAACATCGAGCTTTAATAAAAAATAAAAATAAAAAAAAGTTCTCCCGGACCCTAAATCGTAAGTCATACCCTAAAAAAATCAATAGTATGGGGTTTAAAGTCACCAATTCTACCTAAAGTAACATCAACTCAGAATAGTAAACAAAACATATCAACAATAAGTTTCTATCGCTTACAACATCAACTCTCATTTTTTTTGTTCAACAAGCACCATACACATGGGAATTCACCAAAAGCTGTGGTGTTTCAACAAAAAAAGCTGGATTCCATATAATTTAGATTAAAAGAAAAAGACTTTATATCAATTGAAAAAAAGCAAAACATGTGAATCGGGAAGCATACTACAAAAAAGCCCTCATGCCCCAACAATCTCATCCCCTTGTTAAAGGGCCCAAAAAACCTAACACCTCCTTTGTTTTTCCCTTTTTGGCTTAGTTGCAATTGCTTTCAAACCCATTAGTACATTTGTGTACTTTGTCTTCTTTGCTTGAAAAGCTTAGTAGAAGCTGGTTGAAGAGTAGGCTTAGGGACTTAAAAGCTCTGTTTCTCTCCTTGCCAAAAAGTAAAGCATGCTTAGATTTCTAGTTAAATTATTCTCTTTTTGAGGTCTATAACATCAAAGACCTCAAATTTAACTGGTTGAAGGATCTTTTATACATTACAAATGAGGTTCTTAACCAACATCGTTTGTTCCTATCTATATAAATCTTTTAAAAAGGAAAAACCCCCAAAAAGGTAAAAATGAAATGGGCCGCTTGCCAAGTATTTGGGCCCACCTCATTTATAATTTTAACTTTCTTTCGACTTTTTTTTGTTTACCACTACAAAATAGCGCTTTAAACCCAAAAGACCCAACTTCATATTGAAATTCAAATTTTAAACCCATTTAGGCATTTCTAAACCTTAGGGCTTCATCATTTCTAAAAGGGTTTTGGAGAAAAAATTTCAATAACCCTTATTTCCCTTTTGTATTCCTTTAAACTCTTAGCACCTTGTTTTGATTAAAGAAACAATAACTGTTTTTCCTTAAGCTTTTTAAAAAAACTTCTTGAAAAAAGCCCCCATAAAACCCCCACATGTAATATTTCCCTCAATTTTGGGGTTTTGTAGACTTCCACCCGTAGAATCATCTCCTTTTAAAAGAATAGTTAGCAAGTTTCCTTCAAAAGCAATCATAGGCATCAAATGCCTTCTTTAGCCCCTCATTTCACTCCTTTGCTACTACAAAATTACTAAAAAAAAAAAAAAAAAGGTTTTACCAATAAACAAAAACTTAACCCTGCACACTCCCTGTCTCTCCCGTAAACCCTAGGAACTTCATGAATCTCAAACCTTACCGATATGTTGGGTAATTACTAATCTTCCCCCCTCATAAAAATCATCTACATATCAAAACCAAGTAATTGCTTGTTTTGGTGCAAGGATGTGAAGGGGAGGGTGGGTTATCAATATGCTTTTGGGTTTTTTAAAATTACCCTCCTTTAAGGGTTAGGGGGGAATGTAGAACATCTAAAATTGCATCAGCAAACCCTCTTCACAATTTTAATCTAATAATGCTCATAAATCATAATGTTCACTACACCCAAAATCAAATTTAATTATTAGCCTAATTTAATTTAGTCCAATTATTTCACAAATATATTCATATCTGTTTTGTTAATTATTTCAATTTATATATAATATTCCAATTTAACTAAAAAAAGATAAATAAAATCTTTCACCAAATAACTTTTCATGAAATAATCAATTCCCAATTTAAACATTTAAATGCTTTTTATTATTTTCAAAATTTTCCTTTAATCCTTTTTTATAATATACAATCTAAGTTTTGCCAACAAAAAAAGAAATTTAAAATTTAACCCAAATGACCCAATTAGGATCCTACCCTCATATTCACTGTCTTAAAATTATTTTTTCTTGGGTTTTTATGGTCAAGTTAAAAAACTATAAATTGATACCCACATAAAAATGTCATGCCTCAACATACAAAAAAGGGGGAGCTTGCTTTGTATTCCACTTAAACAAAAATGTAAGGTCTGTTTAAAAACCCCTTCTTTAACTTGAAACCTTTTCTTTGAGAAAACCTTAATTAATTTTTAAACATTTGATAGGACAGTTGGTGGTTGTTTACCAAATTTTAATTTTTAAAAGCCCCTAATCAATTTTTTTTTTAAATTTTTTTTTGAAAAAACATTTTTAGATTCAATATTGAAAAATGGTAAAGGGGAAAAAAGTTATAAAAAATTGGTATTTTAGCAGACATACAAACAATAGATGCCACTTGCCCAAAACCTTTATAATGCAATAAACAAGGGTTTTTTGGTATATTTTATATGTAAAAAACAAAATTTAAATCCTAGAAATTGAGTAGCCATGACTCTTTAACTGGGGGTGGGAAAAAGGGTCCCCAATCCCACTTGCTGAATTCGAAGGTTAACGGGGCGTCAAATCCCACTTTTGCTTCCAAACCATAAATGTTCATAGGGAAAACAAAGCCCCCTCAACCCTAATGCTTGCGTCCCCATAAAAAGTATCCGATTGATGTGCTTAAATTTCAAATCCAAACACATGAAACCATTGAAGAAAACCCCTTCAACAAACCCCAAAATGGTTTTGAAGAATAATTTTTAAATGAACCCTAATTGTATGAACAACTTGCTCTTATCCAAAAAATGATGTGCCTAAAGTTCAATGATAATCTGCAAGTAATAATGATAATGACAATTCCAATTTTTTAACTTCGAAATGGGTTACACCCCCAAAACAATCAAAAAAGGGTACGAAATCACTTTAATCCCCTAAAATTGCTGAAAAAGACAATAAAAAAATAAAAAAATTCCTCACCAATATGACTCACTAGTGGGAATTTGGATAGATTTTGGGTTTTTGATGTTAGCACAAAAGAAACAATCCCCTCACCACTTCACTCAAGAAATGATAAAAGTATGTGAAAAAAGGAGGCAAAACCCAAGTTTTCCCGTCTGAAAATTATTGTTTAAAAGCTCCACAAACCTATTTAGAAAGCATTTATACTTGCCCAATTAGAGTTAAAATGTCAAAAAAAAATTTGTCTTGCCCCTGTTGGGGGGGGCGGTCCTAAATTCAAAAATACGACCCAAAAAAATGTTTCCAAAAAAAGTTACAAATAAAACCGTTCAAAGAAAAAAAAGAAGTACAAAAAATAGTCTTCAACGAGCGATTCTTTAATTTTAATTCGTTGGTCCAGCTCATCTTGGTTTAGGTTGGGCCATAAAAACCCAAGCTGGCTTAGTGGTTTTTCCATCGCCCTTAAAACTCGACAATATGCCCATTGGAAAAAACAAAAACTAAGTTTAAAGAAAAGAGAAAATACAAATAACCCGGATCGGTTTGTTTAAAGAGGACCCTATCGACAAGATTTGAAATCCTTTGGCTCTTGCCTTAATGAAGGTCTGTAGGTTTAGTTTTTATATTATCGGGTTTTAAAAAAATTTTTCATCAAATTGAAGTAAAATGCGTAGAGGCTCTGATCCTCCTAGCAAGTTATCTAAAAAAGTATCACTGCGATCCGGTATTTGAAATCCTAGGGGGTGATTGCTTTCTCTCATCCCTTTCTGGATAAACCTCGAACACATTAATGGTCCATATCTACTAAGACTCTTCTATTTAACCCTTCCTTGTATTTTGCCCCCTTTCCTGATTTTTCATATGATTTGACCCTTTCCCCCCTAATGGTTTACTCAATTCCTGAAACCCTTTTGGAACCTTTGAAGGTGGACACAACTGCCTCTGAAAAGTTTTGGGCCTCTAGAGGTTGGCTTTCTGACTATGACCTTTAGGAACCTCTGAGGTGGGGACATCTTGTTTTACTGTTTTATCCTCTGTAGGGTTTGCTCATGTAACTGGAACTTGAGGAACCCCTAAAAATTGGTTTTTCTGCTTTACACAGTTTTGGTTTTTTGAAGGTTGGTTTATTGGGTTTTGATCCTAAGAATCTCTTATGGGCCACTGATTATTGCTAAAACCTTTTTGACCCCTTTAAGGTGACATTGATTTAGAATGATGTGTTTACCATCTTTTGGAATCATATTTTATTCCCAAGCCTCATGTAAGACCTTCCCATCATAAACCTGGGGCCGCCAAGAAAAATTTTGATATAGGGAAAAATTCACATTCAATCTCTCCAAATATTATTTTCCCCATATTGAAAGGTACCCTAGACCCTTAGGTCATTAAAGACTCCCCGATCTTTAACTAAATGTAATTGTAGGGTTTAGGATGCGGGGTGTTTCAAGTTTCAATTTTTATACTAAGATGCAGCTACAAAATTAGTACAATACCTCATCAACAATAATGACACACAAGTTTCCCTTTTACCCCATGGAGTATGGAACAAATTTTCTTTTGTCCATATCCAAAAGTTGGAGAAGAAGTCTATTGATGTACTAAATTTGTTAAAGGATACAAATCATTTGACATGGTTAATCCTATTTCAATAACCCATCAACATTAAACCCATGATTCAATCAAGCAACCAAGACAATAAATACTTTTTGTCACTTTAAGTATAGTAAAATAATTTAAGCCAAATAAAACTTCAAGTAGTTTAAAAATATTAAATTCAAATGCAAGTGCTTAAAATAATGAGTCTCATTAAACCCTTTCCCCTTAAATGCTACTTTTTAAATTTAAATTTTATACTCACTTCCCTTTCTTAGTCACGGTTTCAACTCTCAAATTGTGTTAAAGTGCAGCACCTTCACCTAACCCAAACCTTTTAAAATTTACACGCCAAAACACCTCCTCTTACTAGTGCACCAATTCACTACAAAACCACTAACCCTTGTAATCTTCAAAATTTAAAAACCCTTACCCACCCCAACATACCAAAAATGCGGTGCACTCACTTCACCAAACACTAATTACGTTGCAAAACCTTCACCTTAAACACAAAACAACACTTCAAAGTATACAATTTTTGCCAGTACACAACTTCAATTTTCCCCCCAACAACCAATTTTAAACCCCAAAAACCCCAAACAAAAGACAACAACAAAAATTTAAATTCAAATTTACTCTTAATGTAATTTTTCCCAAAAATGGTAAGAATAAATTTCAAATTCAAATGAAATGTTTCAAATACCATCAATAACTCTTCAACTTAAAGAAGGTATTTTAAATTTAAATGATTTCCTTTTTTCCCCCACAATTCAAAATATGGGAAAAAAGGTAAAGAACAAACTACAACTTTTAAAACTACAAGGTCACACCCCTTTTGCCAAAATATTGTATTTCCAATTCCACAAAAAAATAGGAAATTCACTTCTTATTTTCCCCTTTAAGATCACGGCAAAAAAACAGATGATAAGGAAATCACAATTTCTCCATGTCACAACAACAAGCAGAACTTTCAAAACTCCTCAACAACAAATTAAACATCAATCTTCCCCAATTTGGATCAAGAAGTTAAGAACCCTAAAAAAAAAAACCCAAACAACCAAATTAAAACCCTTCTCTTAAATGAGCTCCGATACAAAAGATGATGGCCTAAAATGTTCAAATTCAAACACATGAAACCTATTTAAGAACCACTTCAACAAATCCAAAAAAAAGGAGAAGAACAATTTCTAAAAGAAACCCCCAATTGTATGAACATCTTGCTTTTATACCAAAAGATGTGTGCCCAAAGTTCAAGATATACGCAAGTAACATGAAAGAAAATTCACAATTTGCAACTCCGAAATGGTTTTACTATACACAATAAAAAAAATATGAAATCACTTGATCCAACCCCAAAAATTTGGGAAAAAGCAATAAAAGATAAACTAAATTCTCACTAGTATGACCTTAGTGGGAAATTTGGATGGATTTGTGTTGTTGATGTTACGCACAACAAGAATCAAAAACCCACTCGCCCACTTCCTTAAGAAATGTAGAGTATGTAAAAATGGGGGTAACCCCCAGTTTTCCAAACTGAAAAAAATTTTTGTTCAAAAAGCCCCACAAACCCCTTTCTTTAGCAAGCTTTTTTACTTTCTCCAATTAGGGTTAAAATGTAAAAAAAAATTTCGTTATGATACTAGTGTGGTGGTCCAAATTTAAAAAAATCAATCAAATAAAATGTTTTAAATGTTACAAAGTAACCCGGGTTTAAAAAAAAATAAACAAATACAAAAATAGTCTTTAACAAGCCGGTTCTTTAATTGAATTTGTTGGTCCAGCTCATCTTTGATTTAGGTCGGCCAGAATAACCCCCAAAGTGAGTCTAGTGAGTTTGTCCACCTTGTAAAAACCCCACAAGTATGCCTGGGAATACACAACACAAAGTAATAGAAAAGAGGTTAGTATTAAAAAATTCCCAGGTTGTTTGTTCAAAAAGAACCCCCCCCGTCAAGTTTTTAAATCCCTTTTGGCTCTTGCCCTAATGATAGGTCTTGTAGGATTTTATTCCCCATATGATGTGTTCATATTTTTGGATAATCAAAAAAATATTTCTTTTTAGAATATTCAGCATGTAAGTCACATGTGCTTCTTTTAAATCATTCTTCAAAAATATAGAGGTTAAGCTTCCCCTTTTACGTATGATTAAAATCTTGAATATAATAGTAAAAAAATTTTGTGGTAAAATTTTTTTTTTTTATATTGTGTTATCAATAGGAAAAAAAAAAACTTTACTTAAAAAAAATTCTTTTAAAATCATTTTAAAAAGATGAACATTAAGCCCCTTTTATAGACTTGGCAAAAAACATTCTAAAATAACTTTTTCATTTCATAAAAGGATTGAGTATTTAAAATCCTTCTTTGACACCCTTTCATAAGTCTTTTTGTTGTTTTAAAAGACCAACTACAAAACCATTTGCTCAAGACTTTCCAAAATTATCTTTTTAAAAAATTCTCTCTTTAAATCTAGCCCTAAGCATTTCTCTGAAAAAAAAATAATCAAATAAATTTTTTTTGTTATAAAAGGGAAATCAAATTGGTTCTTACCCAAGTATATCACCCAATGTGTTTGGGTTTTATATGTTGGAAAAAGGGTTTGGGAAAAAAAAAAAAAATAACCAAAAACAACCAAATCAGATATATTATTTTTTTTCAATTTTGGGTTTTAAAAATTTTAATCCCAAACAAAAAAAAAATTTTTAGTTGGTTTGGAGGAAAAATTTTAACAAAAAATTTTAAAATTGAAAAAAAACGTTTTAAGAAAGCATAATATTTTTTTATTTTAACAAAAAAAAACTCTTTATTTTTAGTAACATTTAAAAAACTTTTAATTTACTTTTTATATATATTTAAATTTTTGATCATAATTTAGCAAGTATTAATAAGTTAATAAAATTATCTAAATGCTAGTTTAAGGGTTAAATTAGTTGTACTAATATTACTTTCCAATTATTATATGTACATGTTATATTAAAAGGAATTTATTTTTCTATATGGAAAATATGTTAAGCAAATATTCTTTAAAAAATAAAATTTAAAATTCAATTTAAAAACAAAATCGAAATTTTATGGTTTGGAAATTTTTGAAATGAACTGAAATATTTTGTTTGGGAAGGGAAAAAAAACCCAAATTGTTTTTTTTGGGGTTAATTTACCCTTTGAGGAAAAAAAAAAACCCCAAAACCAAAAAAAACCATGCCCACTCTTATATGTTGGGTCCTATTAATTTTGGCTTTTACCAAGTTCTTTTGATGCAAATTTTTCCTTTTCCCTACCATAATTTAAAAACATTTTTTAAAATTGTGCTTCAAAAAATAGTGGTTACCCATGGGACTAAAATTTCCCTTTAAAAATTTAAATTTTAAAAAAAATTAGGGATCAAATCGTTTAAAATTAATAAAATAAAACTCAATTTAACTTATTTTGAAGATTTACTCATAAATTTAAAACCCGTAAAAATCTGATTAGAATTTAAAGGGATGTTGGAACCCCCTTGGGGATTTGTTTGGGAAAAAATTTCAAGATTTGAGAGTGTTTGATAAACTTTATATCCCAAAGGGGATGATGTGGAGTTTGTTTGGAGAGAGAAAGCCTTGGGTTCTAGAATTTAACCCCCCAACAATTTAAATTGAATTTAATTTTACAATCCTATTTGGTTTTTAAAAATTTTGAGTCAATTATACGATTCTAGAGTTTGCAAATTTTTAAAAAAGTTTTTCATAATCAAAATGGGAAAAAAAAATTTAGATGGGAAACTTTTGATTTTAATTTTGAGTTTGGATTACGTTATACAAGTTACCGATTTTATTTGATTTTAATTTTGATTCTTTCAATTTTAAAACTATTAAAATTCCCAAAGGGAAATTTTGGATTTTGACAACCATGCCTACCTTCCCACCAAAGATTTTAAATTTTGGTAAATTACTATTACATCCATACTCCACTTAAGTAAAAATTAAGGGTACTTAGGTAATATTTATTTACTTTTCTTGTAAAATATCTTGGATAGCAAAAAACTTTTTAAAATTTCCCACACAAATTTTATAAGTAGGTATTTTATTTTTTTAAACCATCCTTCTTAATTTTTTAGTAATTTTGATTCTTAAATTACTATTTTTTTTACTTAATTTTATTTTTTTGGGAAAAAAATTTTTTATCAATACAAATTGTCGTTTATGTTTCGTTTAAATTCTTTTTAGTTTTGTTCTTAAAAAGTATTGAGGGCATTTGTAGGTTTTTAAAAATTATAAGGTGATAAATCAAACTTTTGAAGTTTAATTGGGCCCTTTCCCCTTGCACCTGATCTTTAAATTTTAAAAAAATTATTTACAATAATAATTTGGGAAAATTAAATTTTTATGCTGGGAGCTTAGTTTTTTCCCCATGCCCCCGAGGTCTAGAATTAAAAAACTCAGTTCTTTGAATTGTGAAATAATTATTATTTTTTTTTTGACGTTTGTTAATACTAATTTTTTGTATGATTTTTTTAGTAAATAAAATACGATGGCAAAGTATGCTTTTTTTACTTACTTTTCCCGTTTTCCCCATTTAAAAAAATTAACATAAGGGTTTTGCCCGCTAGGGGGGCACGGAAAGAATTGGTGGTTTATCCCCCATTGGGTCACTTCCCTCCCTGGGGTTCCCCTTTTCCCCTTTCCCGTATCCAATGCCCCGTTCCCTTGTTTAAAGTTTGAACTTGAAATGTAAAAAGGGGGCTTCGGCCTTCGTTGTGTCCAGCACATATTTAAAGGGGTTTCTTTAACTATGCCATCTCAGTTTTTTAAATTTATTTTAAAAAAATTTTGCTATTTCAAATTTTATATACAAAAGGAGGGTTCCTTTTTCAAACCCCAATTTTGATTTCTAATTTGCCCAAACTAAAAATACAAAAAAATTTGTGCTTAATAAACAGCTTGCGTTCCTATGGCGTTCAATAAAAGGGCCCTTAAAAATTAAATTTTTTTTTATTTTTTAAAATTATACTTGTTCCCGTTCAAGTTTACCCCGTACATCCCTCTGTCACATTGCTTTTCCCTTTACCGCACGGAAACGGGCGGATGCCATTTTCTTTCCCAGAAATAATTTGTTAGGGGGTTTTTTGCCCCTGTACTGAAAACTCGGGTTTTTGGTCACCCTAAGGGGTCTTTTTAAATTTTTTTAAAAAAAAAACAAAAAAAATTAAATCATCACTTGATTTTCAATCATGATCTTTTAGAAAAAAAGGGCCCTTTTGGGCCATAAATTTATGTTTTTACTTCTCACAAAAAGACCCCTGATTTTGGGGAGTTTTCATTTTGTCTAGTTTTTTTGTAATTTCCCTTTTTAAAGGTTCATTCAGCCTGGGTAGCCAAAATTTCCCCCTGAAATCAGGGTAAAACATCACCCCTTTTCATCCCAAATGGCTTCGGGCCCTTTTGGGGGCCCTTTCAGCTAAAAATTTTTCCCAAACCCCCCTGTTCAACCACCTTCGTTTGCGGCAAAAGAATCACAGTTTCCCGGGGTGTTGGCTCCATAGTTCCCAAAAGGGGTTACCAAACTTGCGAACTCAATCGCACAATCTTTTTGCGGTGGGGACATTTCAAGCTAGCTTTGGGGATACACGAAACGGCGAAAACATGGATTTTGTTGCCCCTTTCTCGGCCAAGTTTCATATGGGGGACGGAGTTCCTGGAACGACCCATTTTCTGGTCTAAATTTATCATATAGATTCAACAGTCTATTAATTGGTATCCAAAAATGGATTGTTGGCTTTTTTTAAAATAAGGATAAGGCAGTTATATTAATTATTAAAAATTATCCCCATAAAACCATTTTTAAATTTCCCAAAAAGGTTGCTATAGCAATTAACGTAATTCGCTCGTTTAACCTGGATACAATTATAAAAAACCTATTTCATGCCTAGTGAAAATTTCGCGTTTTTAGTTGCCTACCAAAAGCATTTTTGGATACCTTGGTTATCAATCACTTGGGTTATAGAGTTCCTAGCCCAAAAAATTTTAACTAACACCTGAATTTAATTGCAAACAATTTTCCAAACTAAGTTTACTTCCCCTATTTTATGAGTTTAAAAGTCATAAACAACCCAAAATGGTGATTATTAAAAAAAAAAAAAACAAGAAAAGGGGGAAAAAAAGTCTAAATCTTTAGTCTATTCATCTTACCTCTCAAAAAATCCCCTATTTCCAAAAAATTTCTTTGGGCTTCAATCTTGTATCTAAGATCAGAAACACCAAACCCTTTGCTCTTAAGAAGCAAATGAGTATTAGAAAATAAGCAATAAATGATAACATAGAATTTACAAAATGGCACACAACTCATTTTCAATGCAAAACCCTTATATTTGTATTTTTTACCAGAAATTCTAGTTTGCCCCTTAAACTTTTACTTTAAGGAATGTTATATAGTAGTTCCATGTAAAAAATTTGCACTTGGGAAGTTCTACCCTTAAATGTTAGTCCCTAAATCAAATTTTTTTTCCTTCAAATCTTTCCTTTATCTTCCTCATCAAGTTTGTAGCTTTTTAATTTGCTTTTTTTTACCCAAACGAACGAGAAGACTAATTCCCCTAGGGGCCTAATGGCTAGTTAAACAGGTCAATGTGCCAAAACTTACTAAAATCAAAAATATGATTTTTTACCACAAAAAATTATGGGGGAAGGAAAATAATTTGCTTATTTGAGTTCCCGTTTATCATAACAAGTCATTGGTTAGATTCTATCATGTCAAATTAAGGCACAAATTGCAACTAACATTCAAGTAACACCTGCTCCCAAAAATAAAATTTCCTATCGAACCAACACAAAGGATAACACACAAAACAAAATACTCCCAACATCAAGTAGATTTTAAAAAAAAACTCTCAATTTGGCTAGCTATTCAAAAATTAAATAAAGCATTCATAAAACCCTTGTTTTGTACAACAACAAACAATTATTAGAATCCCCTGTAATGGTTTTAATAAGGATTATACAAGGTTTGGCAGCTATCAATGATTATCTTATTCCATCAATCCACCACAACTCCAAGTAAGACTTAACACCTAAAAATTTAAATTGTCAAACCAACAAAAAAAGAAACATTTAAGATTACTCCATTTTGGGAATATCACCTTGGTGGAGCTCCGTGCTCCCTTTCCCAACCCCTTTCGATCCAAATCCTCATTGAAACTTTTAACCTTAACTCATTTCCAAACAACTCAAACCAACTCCACAAACCCCCATGCCTTCTCCCGGCTTCAAAATTTTTTCCTTTTTTTTTTTTTCTAATTTTCCAATTTTCCTTTATTTCTACAGTGATCAAATTACACTACTTTAGTTACTTGCTAAGCTTAATTCAATAGTTTTCCCCCTATTTAAGTTGTATATGGGTGGTGGTTTTAGAGATTTTTTCCTTTTAAAAATGCTAAGGTGACAATTCTTAGGGGTTTAACAAGTGCATTTAGTTAATCTGTCTCCTCTTAGTCTTAACCATATTCCTCTGTCCTAGCCGACCCCGAAATGTGCTTCCTTTTTTATATTTATTAATTTTAAATTATATTTATTTTTTTAATAGTTTGTAAATTCCTAAAATAAAATTAGAAAAAATTTTTACCCCATTACACTAACAATATTTCAAATGTCAAATCCCGATGTTCCCGTGGATAATTGTATCCGGTTGGATCATCACCCC
>JBBMOL010003121.1:0-18323 GCA_037954665.1 Laguncularia racemosa | reverse complement strand
TTTTTAGCTATAGGCGAAAATAATGAACAACTAAAGTATGATGAGAATGAGAACTTGGTGAGACATTACATGGATGAGATGGGAAGAGAACACTATCATTATGTGGAGGAAAAGTTACAAGAATTTTAAATATTTGTAAATTGATGTTTTATTGTTAAATTAAAGTTATGGAGATATATTGTTGCTTGAGATTTTATTGTTGTCAAATAATGAAATTTGGAATGACTCATCTGTGAGTCATTCATTTGATTATAGTTGTAGTAGTATGATGGATAATGTATATAATCAAATTTTGAAGTATGATGGAGTTTTAGTGCCTTAGCATATCGCTTAGTAATAGTGACACATGGCGAGGTGTGATGCTCCATGTTCTGGGGCGTTACAATTACACATCAAGTAAAATAGATTATTAGCTATGTTTATAGGCAATACTACAATATCCTTTTGCATGATTTGATTTGTGATATTGTTTTAAAATAAGTGTACCAAAATAAAATTAAAATCTGATGCTGAATTTTCCCACCTGTCCCCCTAAAATTTATTACTCATCTCACCAACAAAAAAAAAAAGTCGTTTTACTAAATAGAAAAAACGAAGAAGAAAAACCTAACACTATTCACCCTCCCTTTCTTTGTCTCTCATCTCCCATTCTTTGTCTCTCTTATGAAGTATTACTAGAGTCTTTGCCTCTCATCCACCATAGATTATCTCTCTCTAAAAAGGACATTTTTCTACAGATTAATTTAACCACCATTAGTGGCTTTACGTTCCCACTATCAATGAACAACTAGAAGCCTCCTTACCATTAATGAAAAATGCTAGCCTCTCACAACTAAGTCCATAATGATTCTCTCACTTACTTGATTTCATAACAACTTGATAAGTAGTAATCACTATAGGTTATCAATACTTTTTCTTCACTTATGCTCATTATGTGTTTAATAAGTGAAATCATATTCTTCTTTCAATGAGTATTTAAGTAGATAAATGAGTAATAGTGATGTGGTTAAGTACATTTTAAGGAATCTTTGACTTAAATTTTACTTTCGGAATTTATTGTTTTTATAAATGTATTGATTCATTTGATTTGGTACTTACTAGGTTTTAAAATTGATCCATGATTTTAATGTGTAAACTAAGGTTATTAATTATTGATTGTAAGTTTAACCTATTGAGTGTGAGATATTTGTAGGTGATTGATGTGCCTAAAACCAAGGTCTAAGCACATGCAAATGAACCAAAGGAACTACTTCAACTCTCAAAATCAAAACCGGTTCAAAAGGGTAAAAATTGCGTGAACCCTAGTGAAGATGCAATGAGATCAAAATACTTAATGATGCAATTACAATTCCACAACGATAATTTCTTCTAACATAACACTAATCACATGTAAATCCACTTGAATAATACAAAAGATCAACAAATCTTCAACTTTAAGAACCCCTTTCCACCAAATGCTAATCACAATTCGAGAAGCATACATAATGGATGAATCGAATTCAAGTGCAAAAGTAACTCAATTAAGCACAAAAATTTGAAATGATTATGAAGAAAATATGACCAAGAACTATCTCAATTCAACCCTAGATATTACACACTAGAGAAGAAAAGAAATCACAACAAAATGAAATTGATATTACTCACAATTTCAAGTGTTGCACTCGCCACAATTTCAACTCTTGGGATTAAAATTGATAAAAGTCTAATGACAATTAGGAGAACCCTAATCCTCACGAAAAAGTGTTTGTCTAATTCTGAAAAATGGCCCCCTCAAACCTTACTTTAAGCAAGTATTTATACTTGCTCCCTTTAGGGTTAGAAAATGCATAAAATTATAACTATGCCACTTTTAGGGTGGCCAGTCCTAAATGAAAATTACAATCAAAATGAAAATGTCCCAAAAGTAAATACAACATAAAATAGTCCATAGAACAATTACAAAGTACAAAATATCATAAATCTTTATGAGCCAATGCTTTGAAATGGAAACAATCGCAACGGGCCTTCAATTGCAAATCTGATGATGTCCCGTAACCATCAACTAGTGTAGGACATGTTGGCATCCCATGGAGAATTATTATTATACCTATAAGATTATTTCTCAAATACTTATTAGATAAAAGCAATGAAGTAAAATATGAGTGATTTGGATCATCATCCAAATCTAGTTCTAAAAGCATAAACGGTACTAGAAAATTTCCCATCATCTCCTCGAGCTTCTAAAAGATTTACCCTCAAATCTAGAGGATCATTTTTGAAATTGAGCCCTAACATCCCTATTGGCCTACTCTCTCTGCTATCAAATGTGGTGCAAGTAGTTCTGATCTGTTCCTAAAACTGATGTACCTCAGATGGAGTCATAGGTGACAGTACTATGCGAGACTCACCCATTCTGAACATGTAGGTGTTCTTATATCCATCATGTAACACTTGCCGATCAAACAACCAGGGTCTTCCCAACAGAAAATGGAATGCATGCATAGGAATCACATCACATAGGATCTCACCATAATATTTCTGCCCAACACACACAAGTACCTTCGCCTTTCGTGTAACATACATACTGCCTCGATTATCCAACCAATGTAAGTTATAAGGGCTAAGATGTAGGCTAGTAGACAAATGTAATTTGTCTACCAGTGCAGCAGATATAACATTCGTGCAACTACCACTATCAATGATGATGTTCCTAAATCCAAGATTAAGCACATGCAAAACAAGATTAAAAGACACTTAAACAATGCCAACCAATCTAGTCCTCAAATGGCGCAAATCCTTAACACTTGTAACCTATTTTTCAATGATGATGTGTTTGAATCTTAAATCCAAAATTGATATAGCTCTGATACCAAAAAGATGATGTGCCTAATCACTCTTAAAAGCACATCCAAAAGACTTAAGAAAAGATATCTCAAGTCTAGGCAAAATCGGATCCAAAAAATGGCACTTTTCAAATGAAACCTAATGATGAAATGATGAAAATTCAAACAACTAATGATATAATCTGAATACCACAATGGAAATGGCTTCTAACAACACTCTAATTTCATATAATCCACGAAAATGAAGCCTCAATTTGATAAAAGAAAACCGTCACAAAACAATCCCTTTTCCAATGGTGAAAATCACGTTAACAAGGAAATCCTTAAAGATGAATTGAATCAACTTGATAATTCCTTCAAATAATCACAAGAATTCGTGGATACAACAAGTAAATCTGACCAAGAATGTTCTAATCCAACCCTAGATATTACACACTAGAGAAGAAAAAGAAAACACAACAAGTAGGAATTGATATGACTCACAATTTCCAATTGTTGCACTCGCCACAATTTCAACTTCTTGGGATTGAAATTGATAAGAGAATTTGGAATTAGGAAACCCTAAGCCCTCTCACGAAATGTGAAGTGTTTGTTCTGCAAAATTAGCCTCCTCAAACCCTTTCTTAAGCAAGTATTTATACTTGCTACTCCTAGGGTTAAAAAGTACTCAAAATTACAAGTTTGCCACTTTTAAGGTGGCTAACCCTAAATGAAAATTACAAGGAAATAAAAGTGTCCCAAAACCAAAATACAACTAAAATAGTTCATAAAATGAAAAATAAATAAAAGAAATGCTCTTCATGATGCCGGTCTTCTATAGGATCCATCGGCCCAGCATATCGTCGGTTCAAGTCGGTCCATGGATAACCCACAAGCTGAGTTTAAGTGAGTTTGTCCATTGCCCTGTAAAGCATAATAAGTATTCCTGTTGGAATATAAAATACATGAATAAGATAAAAGAGGTTAGTTTATAAATAATTCCATGGTCAATCTGCTCAAAATGGGCCCTCAATGCCAAGATTTGAAATCCTTCAGTTCTTGCCCTAATGATAGGTCTTGTCGGATTTTTATTCCTATCAAATGATGAGCACACAAAAATTACCTTTGATCCTGCAAGAGGTGTGAAATATGTTCTCCCTCTAAATGTCTCTAGCATCAAGAGATATGGTTAGAGCCTTGCGTAATACATTAATAGGTAGATATTGTTCACCTGTACGCTCCTCATGTGTTTCTGCAGTCTAGTCATCATAATACTCCTACAGTGCTATTGGTAAATCTGTACGCTCAGTCTGTTCTTCGTCAACCTCAACATCTTCCCCAGCGCCCTCTATAACAGTCATCACCCTCTTATTTGGACACTATGCTGCCATATGCCCGAATCCCATGCATTTAAAGCATTTGATCTGGCATGCTTTTCCACTAGTAGATTCGATAATAGTCTGCCTCACATCTGGTATTACCTCTTTACCCTTCCTAGCGGGTATATTTTCTTTGGTAGTGTTTGGGGTAGTTTTGTCCATTGCTCTCACGGCCTCACCTACCACCTTTGTTCCCTTTGATCAACTGTTAGCTACTATGGGTCTGGTTATAGTACTAGGCCTACTGCTTGGAGCCTTGAATAAGTTGGACCTCCTTTGCCTTTCCACTTTCAAGGCCAACTGAATAGCCTCATCAAGTGTACTATAGAACTGTAGCTCAACAATACACACTATTTCATATTTCAAACCTGAGATGAAGTGTGCCATGGTTTGTTCTGAAGGTTCGATGGACCCTTACCTAATCATGAGGGTTTCAAATTCCTGCACATAATCATCCGCTGTCTTACCTCCCTACCTTAAAGTCTATAATCACATAAACAGTTCCTGTTTGTAGTGTTCAGAAATAAATCTTTTTCTCAACACCCTTTTCATATCCCTTCATGTCTGAATCTCAGCCTCTCTATCCCTATGCCTGCTGATAATCAAATTCTTCCACCATAGTGTAGTGTATCATGTAAACTCAACAGCAGCCAATCGGACTCTGATATTGTCATAGATTTCATAACATTCAAAGAGACCCTTAACCTTGTCCTCCTAATCCAAATAATCATCAACTGATCCTTTGCCATCATAAGAAGGCATCTGCAGTTTCACATACTCTGATCCCCGAGGTGGCCTAAAATCCCTATTTTGATATAGATTAGCCCCAAAGTTGTCATCCTTTTCTTCCCTATACGGATGATGATCCTCATCCATCCTTTTATTCAGATTTCCATCTCCCACTACTTTGTCTCTTTGAGGATTCTGTGGAGCTACCCGAGGTGGTGCCTGAAGATTCACCACTAGTGGTTGTGGTAATGTCATCCTATCAATCCTAGTTGCCAAAGTGGCAACTATGGTAGTAAGATCCTGGAGCTGTTCTTCCAAAGTCCTCCTACCTATAATATTATGACCCTAACCTCCACTAACCTAGCTATTGGCTTCATTGCCAATTCCCCCATTCACACTTTCGTTGGACATGTTATGACTTAAGAAGTAATCCCACAAATTTCAGCACACTCTTTCAACAACACCAACCCACACATTTAATAACCACAATAATGCAATAGCTCACGTTCCAAAGAGAATTTTAGGTACAAGGAAAATAATTTAGTACTCCCAGTAAAGTTCAATAAATGAAGTACACACACAACTACTTTCAAGTAGTTAGAATTAAATTCAACTACAAGTGCTTAAGTAACTAATCAATTACTTTCACACTTTAATGACTTGTTTGAATTTTAAATTCTACTACTCAAAACCATCCTTTCTTGTTAAGGTTTCACACTATAAAAAATCACAAATTGCAGCACCTTAACATAAGCACAAATGCACAACTGATAAGATCACATTATACTTATATTTTCTTTTGGATTTATATTAAATTTATTTCAATATTATAAGAAAATATAAAGAAATGATATTTAATGGGGTTTATTGTGAAAATTCAGGTTTTGAGGACCCAAAAGTAAATTACAAGTTAATTGGAGGAGTTTTCCACAAAATTGAAGAAGCGAGCGGAGGATTGCATTGAAGGCCGCCGGCCTTAGGCCGGCCTACTATCAAAGGCCATCGGCCTTGAGCTGACCAACATTAAATCGGCCTCATAAGGCATTAAAGCCACCGGTCTTGAGCCGGCCTTGAGTCGGCCTACATTGGTCCTCGGATATCCATTGCGAAAATCTCTCCAAAATCGTATCTTAATTAATTTGCTGACTCAATTCCTCATCAGATCAACCTTATCCTCCTCCTCTTTGGATCTATAAATAGGCCACTTGTGTGAACCTTGAGAGCATCCTTTATTTTAGAATCATTTGTTTTAGCATCCTTCTTATCATCCTTTGTTTTAGCATCCTTGTTATCATCCTTTGTTTTCCTTTTGAATCATTAGAATTCCCTTAGGAACTTTAGGATTTTATATTCTCTTTAATTCTTTTACATTTCATGTTATTCCAAATTTTAGTTTGAAGAAAGAATGTTATTTTGCTGAAGTTTGCTTTCAATTGAAGAATTCTAAGAATCATTTCGGAAGATTGAAGTTCTACAACTCTTGAAGATTATAGCAATTGTTTCATTTACTTTATTTTCTTTTATGCCATTTATTAGTTTATTCTTGTTATTCAATATGAATTCCATTGCACCTATTTATTTCAATTGTTTTTATGTAATTCATACCATAATGTTCTAAATCATCCTTGTGGGAAACATGATGAAGCCATAATTCAAACTAAAATGATCATTGTATTCATGTTATAGGACATATAGATATACGGAATTTTCATATAAGAAGTCCTGCTATGAATTGTATTTTGTAATTGAAATCAATACATAGGAATGTAAATGACTCGAAAGAGAAATTTAGGTTTTATCAGGAATTCCTAAGTAAGATTTAATAATTCATGCGGAAGCAACATTATTGAATTTTATTAGAAATTGACCTAAGTGTTTCATGCAATATTTTTATTAAATTTTTCACTAAGGGATTAGGAGAAATTATTTTAAAGATATTAGGCAATCATATAATTGGGAATTAGAATCCTCCATTGATTTAAATTAGTGGGAGCTATTAAATCAAATTGGGGTTATGATACTTTAAAACTTGAAAAAGGATTAAGGTTTTGTCAATTTCTTGTGAAAATCCATATAGCTATGAGTTATTATAACATGAAGGCAATATGATTAGTAGAATTAGGGTGGATTCTATTTCCCACCATCAATTCATCATTTTTCAAACACAATTCCCTTTTTGCGCATTTAGTATAATTCATTTACATTTGATCTCATCAAATATCATTGCCTAAATAAATAGTAGAAATTGATATAGGTCTATTACTTAATCAATCTTCGTGGTTCGACACTCTTCTCTCACTATATTACTTGATTCGATCCGGTACACTTGCCGGTATTTATTCACACTCATTTTGTATCTCTTTTTGCGTGGATCAAGTTTTTGGCGCCATTGCCGGGGATTGATTAATATTAGACCATCTTCAGATTCTATTGTTAATTTAGGTGTAATTATTTTGTTATTTAATTTTTTTTTTCTCTTCATTGTGTGATCGTTTCCTGTTCTCTTTGAGGTTCTTTTTATGCGCAAGAGTAGAAGTGCTGAACTTCTACCAATTAATCTTAAGATAGAACGCACCTTGCAACAACTTAGAAGAGAGCAGAGAAGAAAGAAAGAAGAGAACATGGCAGATGAGAACAACAATCGGATTCAGGGTGTTGGTAGAGCACTTCGGGAATACACAGTACCTGTTGTTTCGGGTCCTGCAATCAGAAGACCAACAATTCAGGCTAACAATTTTGAGTTAAAACCAGCACTTGTTCAAATGGTTCAATCAAATCAATTTGGAGGATATCCAAATGAGAGTCCTGATGAGCATATTGCAGTATTTCTTCAATATTGTAATACAGTGAAAATGAATAATGTATCTGATGATGTAATTAGGCTACAACTTTTTCCGTTTTCACTTAAAGAAAAAGCTAGGGCTTGGTACAATTCACGCCACAAGACTCTGTAACCACTTGGGTTGATCTCTCATCCAAATTTTTAAGGAGATTTTTTCCACCAGCTAGAATTGCTAGGTTAAGAAATGACATCACAAACTTCACTAAGTTTAGTGGTGAATCACTTTATGAAGCATGGGAAAGATTCAAGGAGGCAATTAGAAAATGCCCCCATCATGGATTACTAGATAATCTCCTTATTAAGATATTCTATCCCAGTTTAGATGACACATTGAGATCTCTGGTAGATGCTGCTTCTGGTGGTGCACTAATGAGTAAGACATATGATGAGGCTAGTGTTTTGATAGATGAAATGGCCTCTAATGCACATAATTGGCAACATGAAAAAGGTAAGTCTAGAGTGGCATTTGCCAATGACATGGACACCTTAACAGCTCAGATTTCTGCTCTTACCACCCAGGTAAGTAAACTCACCTCTACACCTTCTTTTAATGTTAATCAAATTTCTTGTTGTGAGTTATGCTCAGGACCACACTCAACTCTTGAGTGCCCATCTGGAAACTTTTCCTCCTCATCCCATGGAGAGCAAGTAAATTTTGTCAACAATTTCCAAAGAGGAAATTAAGGACCTTATTCAAACACCTACAATCCAGGGTAGCGTAATCATCCAAATTTCTCATGGAGAAATGACAACAACGCACTTAAACCCCCTGGATTTCAAAAGCAAGGTCCTAATCATAATATTCCCCATCAACAATATCCTAATCATAATACCTCTTCTCAGCAAGGTCAGTCTAAAATGGAAGAACTCATGATAAGTTGTATGCAAAAGACTGACACAATGTTGCAAAATCAACAAGCCACCATTAGGAATCTTGAAAATCAGCTTAGTCAAATGTCTCAACAGTTGAGTAATAGACCATCTGGGTCTTTACCTAGCAATATTGAGCAGAATCCTAAGGGTGTAAATGCTATTATGCTAAGAAGTGGTAAGGAATTAGTTGATAAGAAACTTGATGAAGAGGAGGTTAACCTAGAGAAAGATAAAGGGAAACAAAAGGAAGAGGAACTAAAGCAAAATTCACCAAAAGTGAAAGCATATGTTCCTCCTATTCCTTTCCCAGGAAGGCTAAAGCAACAACAATTGGATTCACAATTTGCTAAATTTTTAGAAGTCTTTAAAAAATTGCAAATTAACATTCCTTTTGCAGAGGCACTTCAGCAAATGCCTTCATATGCTAGATTCATGAAGGATTTACTCACCAAGAAGAGAAAGATAGATGGGAATGAATCTGTAATGCTTACAAGGGAGTGTTCTATGATCTTACAGAAGAATTTATCCAATTTTCCAAGAAAACAAAGAGATTAGGGAAGTTTTACTGTTCCTTGCACTATTGGTAATTTTCATTTTGATAAAGTACTTATAGATTCTGGTGCAAGTATAAATTTAATGCCTCTGTCCATTTTCAGAAAACTAGGACTTGGAGAATGTAAGGAGACGCATGTCACCTTACAACTTGCAGATAGAAGTGTCAAGTACCCAAAGGGCATAGTGGAGAATGTCCTAGTAAAAGTGGACAAATTCATCTTTCCAGTTGATTTTATAGTCCTGGAAATGGAAGAAGATAGAGAGGTCCCCATGAACTTAGGAAGACCATTCCTGGCAACAGGTAATGCATTAATTGATGTGGAACAAGGTAAGCTTACTTTAAGAGTTATGGATGAACAAGTCACATTTAATGTGTATGAGGCTGCAAAGAAATTTGATGACTGTAAATCCTGTTACACTATTGATATTGTTAATGAGCTTTCCTGAGAGTTCATGGAAGAGAATGCAGGTGTGGACACGATGGAGTCGATTCTTAGGGATTTAGATGATTGGAGTGATGATGAGGATGAACCCCAAGAAGAACGTGCTGAACAAGTTTATGAATTCAAGACTCGACACTATGAGGAGCTGGGGACCATTGAAAAGAAACCAATTCCGTCATTGACACAACCCCCGGTGCTTGAGCTTAAACCATTACCTAGTCATTTAAAGTATGCTTATCTTGGAACGAATGCTACTTTACCAGTAATTGTTTCTTCTTCTTTGACAAGTGATCAAAAGCAACAACTTTTGGATGTTCTAAGAGAACATAAGGAAGCTATCGGGTGGACCATTGCTGATATTAAGGGAATTAGCCCTTCAATTTGTACTCATAGGATATTTCTTGAAGCTGAGTGTAAACCTATAGTATAACCATAAAGAAGACTTAACCCAACTCTTAAGGAAGTTGTAAAAAAAGAAGTGCTTAAATTGTTAGATGCAGGCATTATTTTTCCAATTTCTGATAGTAAATGGGTTAGTCCTGTCCAAGTTGTACCAAAAAAAGGTGGTATGACTGTAGTACAAAATGAGGATATTGAATTAATTCCCACTCGCATTGTAACTAGTTGGAGAGTCTGTATAGACTATAGAAAACTGGATGATGCTACCCGCAAAGATCATTTCCCCCTCCCTTTTATAGATCAAATGTTAGAAAAACTTGCAGGGCATGATTATTACTGCTTTTTAGATGGTTATTCTGGTTACAATCAAATCCATATAGCACCTGAGGACCAGGAGAAAACCACCTTTACTTATCCCTATGGCACATTTGCTTTTAGGAGAATGCCCTTTGGTCTTTGTAATGAACCCGCTACATTTCAAAGATACATGATGTCCATATTTTCTGACATGATAGAAAATTTTATTGAAATATTCATGGATGATTTCTCTATTTTTGGGAAGTCATTCAAAACATGTCTGACAAATTTAGGATGTGTGCTTAAGAGATGCAAGGAAACTAATCTGCTTCTTAACTGGGAAAAATGCCATTTCATGGTAAGAGAGGGAATAGTCTTAGGGCATAAAGTATCTAAGCAGGGAATTGAGGTTGTCAGGGCAAAAATAGAGGTGATAGAGAAGCTACCACCACCTACTACAGTGAAAGGAATCAGAAGCTTCTTGGGACATGCTGGCTTCTACAGGAGATTTATCAGGGACTTCTCTAAAATCTCAAGACCTCTTTGTAATTTATTAGAAAAAGATTCTGCCTTTATTTTTTATGATAATTATGCGCAGGCATTTAATCTATTGAAGGAGAAGCTCACTACTGCACCAGTGATTGTTGCACCTGATTGAGAGCTTCCCTTCGAGTTGATGTGTGATGCCAGCAACTATGCTGTAGGAGCGGTACTTGGGCAAAGGAAAGATAAGTCATTTCATGTAATATACTATGCGAGTAGAACCTTAAATGACGCCCAAAGGAATTATGCCACAACTAAAAAAGAACTTTTAGTAGTCATATTTGCATGTGACAAATTCCGGCCTTATCTAATAGGTTCTAAAATCATAGTATATACTGACCATGCTGCCCTTAAGTATTTATTTGCTAAAGCTGATGCTAAACCTAGGCTAATTCGATGGATTCTACTACTGCAAGAATTTAACCTAGAAATTAAAGATAAGAAGGGAACTGAAAATGTGGTGGCTGATCACTTATCCCGTCTTGAATCCAATTGTTTTGATTCACCTATAAATGAAAAGTTCCCTGATGAACAATTGCATGTAGTAGAAGTTCAAGGATTACCTTAGTATGCTGATATCGTTAATTATTTGGTTAGCAAAATCACTCCATATGGTTTATCCTACCAACAGAAAAAGAAATTTTTACATGATGTGAAGTTTTATTTTTGGGATGAACCATATCTCTTTAAAAATTGTGCTGACCAAATAATTAGACGGTGTGTACCTGAAAGTGAACAGCTTAGCATTATACAGCATTGTCATTCTAGAGAGGCAGGAGGTCACTTTGGTGTAGAAAAAACGGCAGCTAAAATTTTATCATGTGGATTTTTATTGGCCCAAGTTGTTCAGTGATTGCAGGAACTACATCATGTCTTGTGCTCAATGTCAAAGGACTGGCAACATTTCTAGAAGACACGAATTACCACAAAATAATATACTTGTAATTGAGCTTTTTTACGTTTGGGAATCGACTTTATGGGTCCTTTTCCCTCATCTTTTTCAAACAAATATATTCTTTTAGCTGTTGATTATGTTTCGAAATGGGTAGAGGCAGTTGCTCTACAAACTAATAACAGCTGGGTTGTCATTAAATGTTTGAAAAAGAATATATTTTCAAGATTTGGGGTACCTAGAGCTATAATAAGTGATGGGGGAACACATTTTTATAACAGGCAATTTGAGAAATTATTATTAAAATATGGAGTTACTCACAAAATTGCCACCCCTTATCATCCACAAACATGTGGACAGGTTGAGGTATCCAATAGGGAAATTAAGCGAATTCAAGAAAAGACTGTCAATGCATCCAGGAAAGATTGGTCTTTAAAAATCGACAATGCATTATGGGCTTATAGAACAGCGTTTAAAACCCCTATAGGAATGTCCCCATACAAGATTGTTTTTGGTAAATCGTGTCACTTACCAGTAGAGCTCGAGCACAAAGCATACTGGGCTATTAAATACCTTAACTTTGATGAGAAAGCTACAGGTGAAAAAAGATTGCTTCAACTAAATCAGATGGCTGAATTGAGAGAAGAAGCATATGAAAATGCCAAAATTTACAAAGAACGAACAAAGCGATGGCATGATAAGAACATCGTGAGGCGAGAATTTTCCCCTGGTCAAAAGGTCTTACTATACAACTCCCGCTTGAAGCCGTTCCCAAGTAAGTTGAAATCACGATGGTCTGGACCATTTGAAATTGTTAATGTGTTTCCTTATGGTGCAGTTAAGTTGAAAGCAGAAGACAACTGTACTTTCAAGGTAAATGGTTATCTTCTCAAACATTACTATGAAGGGGAACATGTTGATAGAAATGCCACAACTGTGGATTTAGGAGATTCAAGAACTTGAACTGGAAAAGTCGGGCTAGCGACTATAAACTAAGCGCTTCATGGGAGGCAGCCCATGCTCAATAAGTATATACAATAGTGTTTTAGTTTTGTTGATATATATATAAAAAAAAATCTAATTCAAGGCTGGATAAAAGCCGCCGGTGCATTCAAGACACTCCAAGGATGACAAACATTTTGGGAGGAATTTTCTTGCTGATGAACAATTTTACACCAGGGAAGTACTAATGTTTCAATTTTTGCATTGACATTCTTTTCCTTAATTTTGTGCTATTATAGGAACAATGAGGACATTGTCCAATTTAAGTGTGGGGAAGGGATTATAAATGTAGAAGTATAATGATTGATTGCACACATGATGAGCTTACAATTCCCATGCTTTATTTATGTCCTTAAGTGTTTAATCATCAATGAAATCTTGAAATTGACTTAGATTGGTGCCCCACTCGCCAACTGTTGTGACTAGTTTACATAGTTAAAATTTAATAGTAAAATCTCTAGAGAATGGGTTTACCCTATGTTTAGCCTTTGAACTTGAGATTAAGTCCTTAAGTTGAAAAAACAAGCAAGTTTACTTCAAGGAAAAATTGGTTGGTATAAATTTCTCTTGAAATTTCTTTGAGAATACCTTAACACCTAGTGAAAGAGGTAAAGGAAATATTTTACTTAGTGATCCCTTAAAAAAAAGAAAAGAAAAAAAAAAGAAAAAGAAAAAGGAAAAGAGCCTTTACTCCAATGACTCAGAAGTGAGTTAAGAGTATCCAATCTTAAATGTTAGTGTGAGGAAGAGTTCGTAGGGGTCCCTTTAAAACCTGGTCACTTAGGCGATGAGCCCAAGATGTGCCGACTCAATGAACTCACAATAACGAGAAGGGCGGAAAGGAAAAAATTTAGTACCTTAATGAAAGCCAGGTTGACATGGGCGAGCTTTGGTCCCTCAGAAGAGTGAAGTCTCACTCCGCTGTCAATTAAGGCAAATAAAAAAAAATGTGAATATAGGACAATAAGTGAAATAAAAACTAGTTTAAAAGGGAGAAATTCTAGGGAAAAAATGGATACCACATGCTTTCACTTTTTGCTATCTTGTTTAGAGAAGTAAAATTGAGGGAGATTATACTTGCTAATAACCAATGAAGTTTAAATGAATGTTTTTCCTTATGGACTAAGTATTTTTCTTTTGATTGTTAAACACTGGGATTAAAAATCTGTTGTATTTAGATTAACTACTAAATTTCAACTAGATATACTAGTTACAAGTTTCAGTATGGTCAGAACAATGGGCACCAGAAGTTCAATGACGGATCTCTCTTGTTTAATTCAATTATTTTGCTTGAGGACAAGCAAAAGTTCAAGTGTGGGGATGTTGATAAGTTCACATTATACTTATATTTTCTTTTGGATTTATATTAAATTTATTTCAATATTATAAGAAAATATAAAGAAATGATATTTAATGGGGTTTATTGTGAAAATTCAGGTTTCGAGGACCCAAAAGTAAATTACAAGTTAATTGGAGGAGTTTTCCACAAAATTGAAGAAGTGAGCAGAGGATTGCATTGAAGGCCGCCGGCCTTAGGCCGGCCTACTATCAAAGGCCGCCAGCCTTGAGCCGACCTACATTAAATCGGCCTCATAAGGCATCAAAGCCGCCGGCCTTGAGCCGGCCTACATTGGTCCTCGGATATCCATTGCGAAAATCTCTCCAAAACCGTATCTTAATTAATTTGCTGACTCAATTCCTCATCAGATCAACCTTATCCTCCTCCTCTTTGGATCTATAAATAGGCCCCTTGTGTGAACCTTGAGAGCATCCTTTGTTTTAAAATCATTTGTTTTAGCATCCTTGTTATCATCCTTTGTTTTAGCATCCTTGTTATCATCCTTTGTTTTAGCATCCTTTGTTTTCCTTTTGAATCATTAGAATTCCCTTAGGAACTTTAGGATTTTATATTCTCTTTAATTCTTTTACATTTCATGTTATTCCAAATTTTAGTTTGAAGAAAGAATGTTATTTTGCTGAAGTTTGCTTTCAATTGAAGAATTCTAAGAATCATTTCAGAAGATTGAAGTTCTACAACTCTTGAAGATTATAGCAATTGTTTCATTTACTTTATTTTCTTTTATGCCATTTATTAGTTTATTCTTGTTATTCAATATGAATTCCATTGCACCTATTTATTTCAATTGCTTTTATGCAATTCATACCATAATGTTCTAAATCATCCTTGTGGGAAACATGATGAAGCCATAATTCAAACTAAAATGATCATTGTATTCATGTAATAGGACATATAGATATATGGAATTTTCATATAAGAAGTCCTGCTATAAATTGTATTTTGTAATTGAAATCGATGCATAGGAATGTAAATGACTCGAAAGAGAAAATTAGGTTTTATTAGGAATTCCTAAGTAAGATTTAATAATTCATGCGGAAGCAGCATTATTGAATTTTATTAGAAATTGACCTAAGTGTTTCATGCAATATTTTTATTAAATTTTTCACTAAGGGATTAGGAGAAATTATTTTAAAGATATTAGGCAATCATATAATTGGGAATTAGAATCCTCCATTGATTTAAATTAGTGGGAGCTATTAAATCAAATTAGGGTTTTGATACTTTAAAACTTGAAAAAGGATTAAGGTTTTGTCAATTTCTTGTGAAAATCCATATAGCTATGAGTTATTATAACATGAAGGCAATATGATTAGTAGAATTAGGGTGGATTCTATTTCCCACCATCAATTCATCATTTTTCAAACACAATTCCCTTTTTGCGCATTTAGTATAATTCATTCACATTTGATCTCATCAAATATCATTGCCTAAATAATAGTAGAAATTGATATAGGTCTATTACTTAATCAATCTTCGTGGTTCGACACTCTTCTCTCACTATATTACTTGATCCGATCCGGTACACTTGCCGGTATTTATTCACGCTCATTTTGTATCTCTTTTTGCATGGATCAACAACTCCACCGTCACAAAATTCCCTTGCTCACGGTTCCACCACCAATCACACCACTAGCAATAATTCTCAATTCAACATACACAAAACTACACCATAAATACACATACACCCTTCACTAAATTTGCAAAAACACAACTCCACATACACACCTCTTAAGTCACGGTGCAACAACCTCACCAAATACAACACAACTTCACACCACTTTACAACACCTCAAGTGCAACACATTCACACCGCCACATGCAACACAAACTTCACCAATTCACTACTCCTCCTCAAGGCAAATTCAAGAACAACACATTGCAAATTCTTCACTTAAAATACAATTCCAAACCGCAACTTACACAAAAGGTAGCAATTTAAATTTGAAAATCAAACCACTTCATTAATTGCAACCTTTCCACATTTGGTAAGAAGTAATTTTCAAATTCAAACAAACACACATTAACTGCTTCACTCTTAATGCTTGTTTTGAAATCAAATAACTCCCATTCTTCCACACTTCTCAAATCTGGAAATTGCAAATTGCTCTCCCCAATTCCAAATTCACAAATGTCATACACAACACTACAACACACGGCAAGGATTTCAAAGCAACACTTTCCTAGCTTTCAAATTTCACTTCCCACAAATGATGATAATGATGATTTCCTTTAAACTAAGCACGATCAACTCAAGGAGACAAACAATATGGTGAGTACTCCATGTCCACAACAATTAACAACAAGGAAATCACTTCAACAACACAATTGAAATAATTCAATTCTTCAATGCACAATTTTTGGATTAAGGTAATAAGAACTCTAATTTCCGAATTCCAAATTGCAAATCCCTCCTCTTAAACCTCAAGCTTTGATACCAAATTATGATGTTCCTAAAACCAAGGTCTAAGCACATGCAAATGAACCAAAGGAACTACTTCAACTCTCAATATCAAAATCGGTTCAAATGGGTAAAAATTGTGTGAACCCTAATGAAGATGCAATGAAATCTAAATACTCAATGATGCAATTACAATTCCACAAGGATAATTTCTTCCAACATAACACTAATCACATGTAAATCCACGTGAATAATACACAAGATCAACAAATCTTCAACTCTAAGAACCCCTTTCCACCAAATGCTAATCATGGTTCAAGAAGCATACACAATGGATGAACCGAATTCAAGTGGAAAAGTAACTCAATTAAGCACAAAAATTTGAAATGATTATGAAGAAAATCTGAGCAAGAACTATCTCAATTCAACCCTAAATATTACACACTAGAGAAGAAAAGAAATCACAAAAAAATGAAATTGATATTACTCACAATTTCAAGTGTTGCACTCGCCATAATTTCAACTCTTGGGATTGAAATTGATAAGAGTCTAATGACAGTTAGGAGAACCCTAATCCTCACGAAAAACTGTTTGTCTAATTCTGAAAAATGGCCCCCTCAAACCCTACTTTAAGCAAGTATTTATACTTGCTCCCTTTAGGGTTAGAAAATGAATAAAATTACATCTATGCCACTTTTAGGGTGGCCAGTCCTAAATGAAAATTACAATCAAAATGAAAATATCCCAAAAGTAAATACAACATAAAATAGTCCATAGAACAATTACAAAGTACAAAATGTCATAAATATTCATGAGCTAATGCTTTGAAATGGAAACAATGCCCAAAGGCCTTTGATTGCAAATCTGATGATGTCCCGTGACCATCAACTAATGTAGGACATGTTTGGCATCCCATAGAGAATTATTATTGTACCTGTAAGATTATTTCTCAAATACTTATTAGATAAAAGTAATGAAGTAAAATATGAGTAAATTGGATCATCATCCAAATCTAGTTCTAAAAGCATAAACGTGCGGAAAATTTCCCATCAGTGATGTTGCCCTAATGTTGAAATATTTGGGTCTTCACAAATGGTTTTTTGAATTTATATGTAGAGTTTCATGAGACCTCTAAACTAGAGGTATTATTGATATTAGTGGTTAATGAGCTTTCTAAAGAGGTTAAAAGAAAGTTTATTAAGCATTATTTCTACATTTTTATAGTTCTAGTCCTGCCTCCACAAACTTATTGATTTGTTGTTGGTTATTACTTTACATGGATCCAATAGTTCCAATCTAGACAATTTTTCCTGGATCATTGCGCTAACCTTCTCTAAGCTTTGGTGAGTAGTCTTATTGCTTTGGTGGATTCTATTTTAAGTTAACTCTATCCCTTCAAATATAATATTAACTATGATTGATTTACCCATTTGTAAGTGGCAATGCTTTCTTGTTGATAACTTGGATGTGCATGTCATTACAAAATGTTACCCTGTCCTTCTACATAGTGTAATATTAGTTCAATTAAGAGGATTGAAATTCAATTCAACTCCATGCAAAAATAAGATATGATGAGTAGCAACTTTATAATTTTAAACTACAAGCATTAACTCTTTTGGTATTTTAAGAATAACATGTGTATGATACGTTTACAATCACAAATCTCAATAAGATCCTACATTTGATAACTCTAGATACTAATTTTACCTTTGCTCCTTTTTGTTATTTACGATTATAATTAATTTTGTAACTGTACACATCAAAGTGGTTGGCAATAATCATATTTGGGTTGGTGTTAGGGATTAGTTTC
>JBBMOL010003120.1:0-18323 GCA_037954665.1 Laguncularia racemosa | reverse complement strand
TCATGAGTTGCCTCACCTCAAGAAACATGTTGACGTTATGGATCGTGAATCAGAAGTCATGTGTGTAAGATATGAACTTTTTTTGTTTAAAATTCCACTTTTCTTCTTTGCTTCCTTTTCCTCCTCTGTTTCCATTTTTTTTCCCCGCTGTCTTCATGCCAAATCTCTGATCGTTCATCTTCCTCTCCTTCCCGCTTTTCCCTCCACTGGAGCCGACCTACTTCTCTTTCTCCCTTTCTTTTCTCTCCTCTCCCTCGCATGTTTTTTCTCCTCTCGTCATCCTCCTCTATTTCTCTTTTTTTTTTTCCTTCTTGTTCCTCCTGGTGTCTTCTTTCCTCCCTTTATAGCATCTTTTCTTTTTTGTCACTTTTCACACCGTCATATATATTATAATTATTTTTATTTTAATCTTTTGTGCACATATGACATTATTTTTAAATTTTGTATTTTTAATATATTATTACGAAACTTTACGTCTAAGCTAATTTGATTATTCTGAACATAAATATTTACTCTAAATTTTCATTTAAAATTCTTAAATCTATAATTTCAATTAATTTTATTATTTAACTTAATATTGGTTATGATTTATGTTTCGATGAATTTATTCTTTTAATTTAAATTGTACAAACTAAAATTATGACTTACAATTATTTGTATTTATTTGTTTATATACCAATATACAGATATTTATCGATTACTTCGTTTCCTAAATTTATTTAGTAATATATTTCATATAAATTGAAATTGTACATTTGTTATCTTTTTTTCTTTGCATACAATTATTTTTTTAATTGTTTTAAATATCTATTTCTTATACTTATCAAACGGATTTCATGTCTTCCTCATTTTCTATTTTAAAAGATATTATTATTTATCATTTTTTTTGTTATTCGTAAATTATTAGAATAATATTAATATATCATGATATTTTAAATTTTTCTTCATAATTTTTTGAAAATTTTAATATTGTAAAATTGTCATTCTTGTTACCCCGGTCTAGAAATATCTATTATTCCACTAATTTTCTTTAATTTTTATATAATTTTTTAAAATTTAAGGATATCACAATAAAAGCATAAACCACCATGCAGCACCAACACGGCAACCGACAAGCCCATATTGGTGGGCATGTCTAGCCAAAAATCTATACAGAATTGGATTATGTAAAACAGACATGCCCATGTTGCGCCGGAAGTCCTAACCGTGTTAAATCGAGATAGCTTTATATAACAAACGTGACACAGCAGACAAGTTTGAAATCAGGGAAGATTCGTCTGTGTTGATTCATCGGAAAACATGCGTGTGTCGGAGGAGAAAAGATTTAAAACGAATTGATTTCAATACACCAAAAAGCACAAGGAAGATTTCATCCATATCGCACAAAGAGTCTAATTTACATATATATAATTATATATTATATATATATGCATATAACGGCGAGGATGACGAGAAATCAAATTAGAATTCCATAGTAGATCAGATCAGTTTAAGAATGAGAAGATTCGTCGGAAATCATGAGGAAAATATATCCATATCTCATCCAAGATTCTAACCGTGCTGCATTCAAAATATATATATATATATATATATATATATCAGAACGAAGAAGAGTAAGAGTCGTAACAAAGATTAGATTAAGAAGATAGAACTAGAGTAGAAGAGATAGATAGAATTAAAATTTGGATGAAAATATTAGATAGAATTAGAGAGTAGAATAGAATTAAAAGATTAGAGTAGATTAGGGAGTTTTATATTTTAATTTTAATGCTTTTTATTTATGCATTCTTTTTATATTTCTATTTTTAGATTTAACATGTTTATGGCTTAATTTTTTATTATATTTAGGATATAATGAACCCTAGAATAAACATGATTTATTTATCATTCTTGTGATTATTGTGATTCAATTATATGTTGTTTATTGTTTTCAATTTAATATTGCCAACATATTAGTTGAAATTTGATTTCTTATGTAAAGATCGAGAGATTTTATATAGGAATAAATCTAGTATAATTGAAATGAGTTTAATGCAATCCTAAATATAGGATGATGTAAATCTTTCGGATTAGGGTGAAAGCTAATAGTAGAAGTCATAAATTAAATATAATGCAATTTTAGGGGTTTTAATTAGGAAGAGATTTCAATTAATTAACCTAGAATTAGGAATTAGTATGAATTGAGAGAGCTATTAGTTCAATTTAGGAATTCTCACGGTCTAGGAATAACATAAGAATTTGAATAATAATTGGTTAATTACATTAGTAATTCTAAGAGGATTCAAAACCTAAATACACTTTAATTGATTATTACTTTCTTTAATTTATTTGTTATTTATTTTATTTACTCATTTATTTAATTTTGTTGATTAGATATTAAGAAAAGGGTAATTACTAGTACTTATAATCTCTAAGGAATGGACACTCGATATCTTTATCCATTATACCATAGAATCGATAGGTACACTTGCCTATAGGTATAGGTCTAAAGTTAGATAGTAAGAAGACTTGTATCAAATTTTTGGTGCTGTTGCTAGGGATTAGGATATTAGAAACACTTGTATCTTGTTAATCTAATTATTATTTCCTTTATTGCTTAATGTTTTATCATTAGTCTTTATTTTCAATAGCTTTTGTTTTGTTGCAATTGTTTATGCCTAGGGGACACATAGAGAAAGTCAATATCAAGTTTTGGTTCAAGACTTAGACATTAACCAATCTATCCATATGGCCAATGATCAAGAAGAGAGATGATGTTCGATTACATGAGACCATCACTTGTTAAGGCTAATTCAAGAGTTATTATGCCTGTAATTGCAGCTAAAAACTTTGAAATTAAACCCAATATCATTCAGATGGTTCAACAATTTGTTTAATTTTATGGGTTGCAGATAAAGATCCAAATGCACACATCACCAACTTCTTGGAAATCTACGACACCTTTAAAAATCAATGGGGCCATAGATGATGCCATTAGGTTACGACTTCTACCTTTTTTCATTACATAGTAGATCTAAACAATGGTTGAATTCTCTACCTAGGGGGTTAATATTACATGGGAATAGATGGTGGAAAAGTTTCTCGCTAAGTATTTTCCACCAGCAAAGATTTCAAAGTACGGAATGATACCTCCTCCTATGCTCAAATAGAGTCTAAGACTTTACATGATACATGGGAGAGACATAAAAGATCTAGTGAGGAGATGCCCACATCACGGTCTTCCATTATAGATGCAAATTTAGACTTTCTATGGGGGATTGAATCAAACCACTAGGTAGATGGTAGATGCAGTGGTTGGGGGGACGTTAATAACAAAACTCCTAAAGAGGCTCGGAATTTGATAGAAAACATGGCCATGAATAGTTTCTAGTGAAATGTGTTAAGAGCCAAATAACCAAAGTAGCAGGAGTATTGATGTCAATGCTATTACTACTTTAGCAAAAAAGGTCGAGGCATTAAGCAAGAAAGTAGATAGAATCACGCAGCATAGTAGCTAGGTTACCCTAGAGTTTGTTTCTAATTTTAATGAAAATGCTAATTTTGTAAGAATTCTAAATAGGAAACTAAACAACCCTACAAAAAACTACTTATAATCCAAGTTAGAGAAATCATCCTAATTTCTCATGGGAAAATCAACTAAAGAATGGCTCACTCAAATTCCAACAAGCACATACTTATCGGAACAGAAGTCAAATTGGAAGATTTGATGACAAAGTTTATTCAAACAACTTAAACACATTTCAAGCTATAGAAGCATTGTTAAGGTATCAAGGCCCTTCAATCTGGAATGTGGAAACTCAAGTAAGATAGATTGCAAAAATGATTTTAGAAAGCCCCCAAAGGGAAAATCTACTTGGAAATACAGAGCCCAACCTTTGGGAAAACATGTCAAAGCAATCTTCCTGTTGATGAAGAAGTAGTGCAAACTAAAAGAGAAGTTAAAATACTAGAGGGGGAAGGAGCGACCCCTGAAGAATAAAGAGAATGTTCCAAAATTCCATCTCGCTTGATCAAGAAAGAACACTCAAAGAAGCAGTACAGTAAGTTTTTTGAAGTTTTCAAGCAATTCATATAAACTTTCCATTTGTTGAGGCTTTATTGTGAATGCCTAAGTTTTGTGAAATTCTTAAAGGACTACTTTCCAGCAAGAAGAAACTAGAAGAAGTCTAAACAGTCCCCCTCAAAAAGGGAAATTTACTCTCCCATCCTACAAAACAAGTTCCCAAAGAAATTTAAAAGATCAGGGAGTTTTACTTTACCATGTTTCATTAGCACTTCATAAAAAAATTTGATGCTTTACCTAATTTAGGTGTTTAGCATAAATCTATTGCCATGTCATATTTTAAGGAGTTAGGATTAAGGAACCTAAACCAATACAAATAAGCATTAAATTTTAGCTGATGAGCTTGTTAAATATCCCATCGATATCATTAAAGACGTATTGGTTAAGGTAAATAGCATTTATTTCCTAGTGGACTTCATAATTTTAAAATATTGATGAAGATATAAATGCTCCACTTATTTTAGGATGCCCTTTTTTTAGCTACTACTAAGCAATAATGGGATGTAGGTAATCACACTTTAAATTTGAAAATAAGGGATGAAGAAAAAATTTTCAAAATGTCTAACATAATTTCAATCCTCTAAATAATAAAAGTATCTACTATTTAGTGAAATATATCAAAATTTGGGTTTAATTATACTAAGGGTCTAGGTAAATCAAGAAACTTGACTATTAGAAATATAAGTGCCAACCCTCTTAACAAAAACAAATGAGGTAAAAAACGTCAAGCCAATGATATTAAACAATAGCACTTTTTGGAAGGCAACCCAAGCCCCTACTTGTTTTATAATTTAGTCTAATTTGATTTTCATTTTTTTAGTTACATTAGTTATTTCAAAAATAAAAATTAAAAAATTAAAAAATTAAAAATTTTTAAAATTTCCTTAATCTTTGTATTGTAAGGCATGATTCTAGGACACAAGAAACAAAGAAGAATTGCATGTTAGGAACTCTATCTTGTAGAAAGCAAGAAATTTCGCTTTAAGTCTATCAAGCATTATCAAGGAAGTCTTTTGTTATTTTTTCCCCATTTGTTTTTTTTGCTATTTTATTTTTTTACATTGAGGACAATGTACATTTAAGTATGGGGGAAAGTAACATAATATACTTGATAGTAATCAAAATTCTACAGACCTATCATTAAGAGAAGAGCCAAAGGGTTACAAAAATTTTGCGATGAGAGTCCTCTTTGAATAATGCTACCAAAAAAATATTCATATAATAACTTCTTTTCTATTACTTATTTGTTATGCATTCTAATTGGTATACTTATCGATTTTTACAGGGCAATGGATAAAACTCGCTAAAGCTCAGCTTGTAGGGTTATTCATGGAACCTACATAAACCAAAGAAGAATTGATCTAACAAATTGTTCAATTTAAGTTAAGAATTGCTACTTGAAGACCATTTGTATATGTAATAGTTGCTTATGGGAACCCGGGCCCCTTGTGGATCCTTGTAATTTTTGGTTTGTTTTACCTAATAGAAGCAAGTATTAAATAATTATTAACTAAGGTTTTTGGAAGCTTTTTGATATTTTGACAAAAAAAAACACTTTGTGCCATGAGGGTGTTCCCTTTCAAAAACAAAGATCTCTTATTAATTTCTTGTGAAATTTTTGGCGAAAACAATAAGAGGAGATTGTGAATCATATCAATCTTGCTTTTTGTTGTTAACAATTATGTTTAGTAAGTATATCTAAGTGCAAATTTGTGGTTACTTGTTCATTCACGTGATTTAGGTTGCAATTTTCAGAATGGTCATTTCAATTTTGAAAAACGTATCTTAGTGTAATTGTGTGATTTTCCATTGAAAATCACATTTCTTTTTTGTTCATTGTTCTATTGGTATTTGGCTTCATTGGAATTGAGTTCATCATGCCATTTTGGTCCCAATTTGTGTATTGATTCCTCATTTGTATTGTGTTTTGTGAATTTGGAATCAAGGCACATAAATACTGCTTTGGTTAAATTTTTGCATTGCTTCATAATTCAATAATTTATTGAAAATTTTTTCCTTGATTTTTTTTTTTTCTTTTTCATTAGTGAACTTAGAATACTAGATTAGAGTTAAATTGTGAAAATCTTAGTAAATCAAAAGTTATATGTTATTTACACTTAAATTAGAAACTATAGATTGAAAAGATTTTAAACTAATCAAGAATTAAAAATTCCAATTTTTTTTTAAACTTATTTTGATATATACATGTCTCTTAGAAAATTTTTATGAGTACTATGATCTCAAATAAATTTAATTGAAAAAAAAAAGAAATTCTTTTGAAGACCCTTTCTATAAAATAAAAGTAGTGAAAAAAAAAACAAGAAATATATAAATAAAGTTCAGTAGTGAGCCCCATTGACTTGAGTAATTAAGTTTGCGGGGTGCCTTTCAAGGGATAACACTCATTAACTTAAGTGATGAACTTGGGATCATTGACCTAAAGCTCGTACATGGGTTAAAGACAAGTTTGAGAAAACTGAATTGCTAATAGAAATAAGTAATGGAGTTAATAGTGATTCGAAGGAGTATCTCAAAACCTAATAGCCTAGATCATTTTGTCTAGGACTAACTGACCAATGAAATTACTTCATAATACTAAAAAAAAAAAAAAGAAGGATTTTCAGGGATATAGGGGAAAAAGCTTTTATTAGACATCATAGTACTTAAAGAGATGAAAAAGGTGGAGTATATATCTTAATTAAGTTGACAAAATTTTGAAAACTTTATTCTTGATTAAGTAATGTTTAGTACGGTTTTGGGTTTGTAAATTTTTGTTTAAATTGCATGATAAATTTGATTTATGGGAAGTATATCCCTTAATTAAGTTGACAAAATTTTAAAAACTTATTCTTGATTAAGTAATGTCTAATATGATTTTGGGTTTGAAAATTTTTGTTTAGATGGCATGATAAATTTTGATATTTCATAGATTAAATTCTTCAACTCTAATATTAGTATTTTTAGTACATTTAATATAAGTATATATTTATATATATACATATATATTAAAAAAAAATAATTTTATCATGAATGTAATCGGTTTAAGTACTAATTAAGAAATTTGACTTTGATCATTAAAGTTTTTTTTCTTAAGGACAAGTAAGGACTCAATTTTGGGGAGAATTTGATAAAAGGGTTATAAAGTATTAATTATTTTATAAATTAAAATAAATTTTATTTAATTTTGTTATATTTTAAATAAATATTTCACTTAATCACTTTATATTTTGTTTTTTAAAATTTTAAAAATAAACTTTAAGATTTAATAGAAAAATTTTATGAAAAATTAAAAAAATATATAATTTTTATAAGATAGAAAGTCTAGGGAAGAGCATTTAAACGTTCAACAATGGAAAACAACGCGTATCCACTTGACCAAGATCAAGTTGTGCAAGATGATAGTAGCCGACACGCTTGTGCGGGGTGGGCGTGGGCTAGCCAAAAATCTATCAGAATTGGATTACATTAAACAGACATGCCTATGCTGCGCCTGAAGTCCTGACCGTCCCAATTGAGACGCTTTTATTAAACGCGCACAGTAGACGGTTTGAAATCAGGGAAGATTGTCCGTGTTGATTCATCGGAAAACACGCCGTGTCGGAGGAAAAAAGATTTAAAACGGATTGATTTTAATACGCCGGAAAGAAAGAGAAATATTTCTCCATATCACGCAAAGAGTCTGTTTTTTTACTATATACGATAGATATGCATATAAAGACGAGGATGATGAGAAATCAAATCGGAATTCTACAACAGATCAGATCAGTTTAAGAATGAGAAGATCCACCGGAAAGCATGAGGAAAATATATCCATATCTCATCCAAGATTCCAACCGTGCTGCTTTCAACACACACACACAATATAAATATGTATAGGGGAGTAGTAGGAGAGATTAGATTAGGAAGAGAGAATTAGAATTTAGATGAAAATATTAAAAAAAATTAGAGGCGGAATAGAATAAAAAAATTAGAGTGATTAAGCAGTTTTATATTTTAATTTCAATGCTTTTTATTTATGCACTCTTTTTATGTTTCTTTTTTTTAGATTTAACATGCTTGACTTAATTTTTCAATGTATTCAAGGTATGATGGCCCCTAGAATAAATATGCAATTTTTTTGATTATTCAATGATTTATTTATTTTTCTTATGATCAATTATATGTTTTTTTTTAATTTTTTTTAAATTTTAAAATTGTTGGCATATTTTGTTAAAATTTGATTTTATATACAAAGATCGAGAGATTTTATAGAAGAATAAAATTTTGTATAATTGAAAAGAGTCGAATGTAATCCCAAAAATTGGATGACACAATTCTTTGAATTAGGGTGAATCCTAATAGTGGAATTCATAGATCGAATTAATGAAATTTTAGGGATTTTAATTAAGAAGTATTCCAATTAATTAACTTAGAATTAGAAATTAGTATGACTCGAGAAAACTATTAGTTCAATTTCGAAATTCCATAGTTCAAGAATAAAATAAGAATATGAATAATAATTAATTAATTACATTAGTAATTTTAAAAAATTTCAATACTTGAATACTTTTTAAATTGATTATTGTTTTATTTAATTTATTCGTTATTTATTTCTTTACTCTTTGTTTTAAATTTTTTATTAATTAGATAATAAGAAAAAAGGTAATTATTAATACTCATAATCCATGTGTGATCGACCCCTGTATCTTCATTTATTTATATAGAATTAATAGGTATATTTGTTTATAGGTCTAAACTTAAATAGTAGAGAGATTGACGAAAAAATAACTGAAATAGTGTGAGAAGCCAAAATATCGAAATTAATCCCAACATTTAAAACCGAAATGCTCATAAGCTATGAAGTTCATTGGATGGTATCGTAGAAGTTTAACCGTTATTGTCATTATCAAAATTATATTTTATTGAACAAGGCTATAAAGCCTAAAACTTGACGATGTGTCGATACTTGTTAAAGGCCAGGACATTTGTCTAATAAATATTTTATAATCAGTCAATTCCAGAACAAACAGAGTGGCTAGAGTTGCAACGAGCCGTCAGTTTCCTCATACAAACCAAACACAAAATTGTTTTTATGTCTGAAAATAGAAGTTCCAATGTCAAGTGGCTTCTTTGAAATTTCATTGAGTTGACTTAAATCAAGGAATGACAACATTATTCTAATTTAGGGGACACTTTGTTAAGTTGTTGATGCCAATGTTTTAAAAATTATCCAATTTCACTATTAAAACATTATATAAATTTCTCATTACTAACACATAGCATCTAGTAGCCAATGATTTTTTTTTTTCTTTCTTTTTTGTTTTTTCTTTCTTACAAGTCAAAACTTACGAGCACATGCACTTACGTAAGCAAACACGAAAGCATCTCGACATTAAGAAATAGAATCCCTCTTAAAATCAAGCCCATTGACAGTAAATATCATCATATGTGTAAGTGTGTAAATTTCACTATCTATATTACTTGTATAATACAAACGTGACGTATCCGATGATTTTTGTTTTTTTTCCCTTACAATTCAAAACTTACCGCATAAGCACTTGCGTAAGCAACTCAAAAACATCTCGACATCTTGATATTATTTCCTCCTAAAAATCAAGCACCAAACTTGACGCAGTCAATATATTGTCATTATCAATTCATTTCACTATTCTTCAAAGAAGTCTAATTAGCTAAACGATAATATAAATAAACAAGCAACAACACATATTTTGATCAAGTTCCACATTTTCTGCAAATTCCCCATTTCTAAAACCGTAGTCATAAACATTGCTAGAATTTATCCGTGACAGGCTAAGGTTTGCACTTAGGCTATACTCGGAGATGACTGCAGCCATATTCTCATTGTTGCATCTCCAGGGCAAGGCCATATCAACCCTGCCCCTTCAACTCTCAAAGCGTCTTCTACCCCATGGAGCTCATGTCACATTTTCCACTACCATATTCGCTCACCGCCGCATGGCCATGTCAGAAATCCCCTCCAGGATTGTCCTTTGTCAACTTCTCTGACGGCCATGATGACCGTGGTTATCGCCAGGCGAAGTTTTGGGGGCACTACATGGCTGATTTTAGAGCGCCCGCGGTTCGGAAAACTCTTCGGGGGGCAATCTGCTGTTGCTGAAAAGGGTTAAAAAATTACTTGCTTTTTTACACTGCCATTTGGGGTTTGTGATGTGGCCCGCTCTCTTCAAGTACCCGCAAACCCTTCTTTGGACTCAGCCCCCTACGAGTTTGGCATTTTACTATTACTTTGCCAATGGCTACCAAGATGTTTCAGGGAAATTTTATTAATGAGCACCGTTTGGACCCTATAGTTTACCGGGTTTACCGCCCTTTTTCCACACACGATATCCCTCGTTTTCAGTGCCGAAGTTAAGAGTACTCTTCCTCTAAGACAAATGCATCGACTTGTGGACACCTCAAGGCAGAGAGCAGTCCAAAGGTTCTCATAAACACTTTGGATGCATTAGGCCAGAGGCTTTAAAGGCCATGGATAAGCTTAGGTGCATCGTGATCGGACCTTTACTTCCATCCGCTTATTTGGATAGGAATGATCCATCTGATACATCATATGGAGGTGACCTTTTCAAGGTTCGAAGGATTACATTGACTGGTGTAAAAGCAAGCCTAAAGCATCGGTTATCTATGTTGCTTTTGGAAGCTTCTGGAGCCCAAACAAGCAACAGTAGGGAACTAGCACGTGGGTTGATCAATACCCAAAAGGCCATTCCTATGGGCTTTTCGAGGAATTGAGGAAGAAGAAAAGGAAAAAAAAATTGAGTTGTAAAGGGAAAATTTGGGAAAGCAAGGAATGATGGTGCCGTGGTGCTCTCAGGTGGAGGTTTTGTCACATCCTTCAGTAGGATGTTTTGTTAGTCACTGCGGATGGAATCCACATTTGAGAGCATGGCATGTGGAGTGCCTTTGGTGGCACTGCCCCAATTCGGCGATCAGCTGACAAATGCGAAGTCGTTAAAGGGACGAATGGAAGACAGGAGTGAGGGCCAAGATGAATGAGAAATGGGATAGTTAAAGGGTGAAGGATTAGCAGTGCTTGGAATTGGGGGTGGGAGTTGGAGAGAAGAGTGAAGAAATCAAAAAATTTGGTGAAATGGAAAGAATTGAAAAGAGAGGCTGGAAAGAAAGGTGGATCATCAGACATTAATTTGAAGGTTTTTCTTGATGAGATTGAGCAAGCGTGCCATAGACTAAGATTCCCACTGAAGTGATTGCTTTTAGAAGTATCAAGCGTTAGTTCATATGAATGATTGTTTTAGCGGGGGAAGAATAATGTTTTTTCTTTTAATTTTATTAGAAAATTTCTGTGGCAAAAAAAAAATAAATAATAATAATAAATTAAATAAATAAAAAGAATTGATTAGAAAATTTTTATTTATTTTATTTGAATTGGATAATTAGGCATCTTTTTCACAATACATGAAATTTCCATTTTTCAAATGGACTAATGATAAGTTGTACAAGAGATGATTAATAATTGTATAGAAAGTTTTTCTGTTTTAAAAGATATCTTAATATACCCAATTAATTTAAATAAACGTTAGCGTGTATTAAAAAATACCGAGCCCATATACTTGTCCAACATGCTACTTAATTTGTATATCGGGTTATTTGTTAGCCGAACTTGGAAATTTTAATCATTTTTTCACCCGAACTAGAAGTAATTTATATATATTTATATATATATATATATATAATGGTATGAGATTTGGTTTGCTAGTCCCTGGCATGCGACCTAAATTGAAGATATGTAAGAAAAGGGGTTTCTATATTAGTTGATTTGTGAATGCGAACCAAGCATGGATATACAAGTTCAAGTCAACCACCTCTAGTTCGGCTGTACAATGTGAATAAGGATTTTAAGGTGTATTGGTAAAAGAAGATATAATCATATTATAAGAAAAATTTAAAAATTTTTGGGTATATATAAATCAGGGAATATTAAGAGTAGAAAATTCAGAAGTGCAAATTTTTATAAGAATCGTCTTCCTTTGATTAGAACGAGATAGCATGCAATTATTGATTTTCAGTTTCAAGCTCCACAGGTATAGTAGATAAGCCTGAATTTTGAGTTTTTCAAGAAAAAAACACATGCCTATTTTAAATCTTATTTTATCTTTTAAGGCATTGCATTCGTCAAAAAAGTACCATATCAGCACTTTGAAAAATGTTTCACTAGAAATTTTTTCAACTTTATCCGTAAAGTTATCGAACGAGTTATTTACCATTTTTTTTCTCATGTATTTGATGATCCCCTGTCATAATTTTTTTCTACAATCATATTTTTTATGTTTTCTAAAGATTATTTAGTGATAACAAAATGAAAAAAAAGTGAAAAAAAATGCATAATGAAAATTTTACAGTTAATTTTAAATTTTGCAAATGCTCTAAATGAGGTAAATTTTGTGAGTAATTAAGATTTATTTACTTATCAAAATTTAGAATTCGAAGAGTCCTTTCATTGTGACTAAAAAAAATGAAATGAAATAAATTTCATTTTATTTACAATATAGAAAAAAAAAGGAAAGGAAATAAAATTTGACGTTGCAAGCAACCATTAACAATGAAAAGTAACAAAGTATTTTAGGTAAAGAAGAAAAAAAAAAGAAAAGCAACAAAGTTGCTTTGCAAGTACGTAAGTAATGACAAAGTTGGTTTATTTTTTGTGTTTCCCGTTTGTCAGAATAATTTAAAAGAATAAATAAATTAAGAAACTCCCATTATCTCTTACACTTTCTTTGTACAAGAAAATGAATTAAAAAAAATAATTGTGTCTGTTTGATTCCTTTCGGTGTATTAGTTGATAAAAAGAAGGAAAATGGAAGAAATAGTAATTATTGTTAAAGATAAATAAGTAATAGATTAAAATTATCCCAAATATATAATATCAAAAAAGAAAAGAAGTGAAAAGGAGGAATATATATGGTAAATGTAAACATTCATCCAAAAAACCAAAAAATGTTTATGCAACCTTTTCCTGCTCCTCCCCATTACCTATATTTTAAGGGGTGAAATGTATGGAGTCGTGCAAACAAATCCTTTCCTTTTTTCTTTTTTTTTTTCCCTCTATTTTCCCCCAAATCCAAATAATGAAATTTGAATATTTTATCTATATTTCCTTCCCCCTCCATCCCACTCTTCCATTTCCTTTTCCTCATCTCTAACATAGTGTCAAAGGCCTCCTTACGAGCACCTTAGCTAGAGAACTAGGAATAATGATTGTCCTATAGACTTTAGCATATATTATATCTTTAGAATCTAATAAAAAAAAAATTTCATTTCAAAAGGAAAAGGCGTAATAAATATGGATTTTCGTTTGGTTGAGAACCACCTTAACTCAGTAAGCTATTATACACGAGCATCGATTTGTTTCAATTAAAACCAAACTATTTCGTTATCTATGGAATTGGATATGGAATTCGGTATCAAACCAACTTGATTTGAGAGGTAATGGAACTTGAGAATGGATTTTTGGTCTCCGACTGAAAATTTCCCTATTTTTTGAAGGCCCTAAATAGCACACATAATGAATTTCCAGATGTTAGATGAAAGGGACACGTTGAAAATTAAAGATACTTGTAATCACTCTTTATAAAAAGCTTCATACCTCCTATACAAAAATTTGTCAACAATTTTCAAGGAGTAAATCTCTACATGGATGCAATTTAGTTTATGACTAATGAGTAGCATCTCGCTATACTTGTCTACCACACTTTTGAATTTTGATAGTTGGTACTTTTTTGGGTTAGACACGAGTAAAGAGAGAAAAAAAAATACAAAAATTCGTGATAATAATCAATTAATAAAATAACTCATAACCTTTTAACAATTTTTGAGCAACACAGTTGCGTATAACTCTTTAAAGGATCCTGACCATTAAATCTTATCCTCACAAGTTGTTTCTAATCATTAGACAACAAGAAGATGTTAAGGGTGCTCCATTTGAATCTGCAAGTATGTAAATAATAGTGGTTTTACGAGATAAGCTCTTTGTGAGAAAAGCTACTATAGGTGATTATGAAGCAGTTTAAGTAGAAACACATGGTTGAGCTCCTAAAAGAGCATCTCCATTGGCTTAGTATGATAAAAATGTAAATCGGGTTTAAAAAGGCTAAGGCTACAAGGGAACATTAGGCCTACATTAATTCATCACATCCATGGGCTAACATTAGCATGAAATTTTTGTTCAAAGTTTACTATAACTCTAAGAGCAGAGGACTAAATTGCGGTTTATAGTTAGATAGGTTTAGCAAAATGGTCCATTCATAAGTTACCATAAAATCAATGTTGCATCTTTTGTTTCTAGTCTTTTCTTGCAGATATCACAAAGTTTCACAGTGTAATACCCCACCTTCTAGGTGTACTACTTATCTTACTTTACAACTTGAACTATTTAAACTTGGTATCTAGAAGATGAGTCATTATTCTTCTCTAAAGTAGAGATAAGGCCAATCTATATTTAAGATTCTATACTTGTATCTTTCAACAACAGTAACAAGTTTCAATTTAAGGTCACATGTAAAACTTGCACATTTTCCACAATTACTTTGTAATATAAATACATCATAAGTTCACACCAATGGCAATTCCCACCAATCACACCATATACCACAAGTAACAACAATCTTTTGAGATGATCAAACACCTAACTTACCTAACTTTTTGGTCCATTAAGTCATGATTAGCACCTACATTAAGGTTACAACCCATAGCTAGGCTGATACCTAGCCTTAATAATTTACATGGGATTAACAAATTCTATATAGTGCAACATAGCAAGCTACTCTAAAAGAACATGGAAAAACAAAATCATAAATTTTCTCCTACTAGCTTATCACCCTCACAACTTTCCAAAAGTCGCAAAAGCTATTTTCAATCATCAACACTTATACCTAAGGTCAAGAAACACTAACCTCATAGCTTCTTATAGAGCTAAGTGAGAATGAAAGACAAATATACAAAGATAAAGTAACTCAGCGTAGCAAACACACATATTATAAACACCCAAGTGTCAACTGTAGCTAAAGTGGCACCTAAAACATACACAAACCACTTTTTATAGCCTTAAGCACAATTATCATGCGTGAATGCCACACAAATGTACATAAGACTAAAATGCATTGACCAATTTTCTTACACCTTAGGGAGTTGCGAAAAACTCAATGAACTTAACCTAAAGAGTCACAAGAAACTAAAAGAATTTAACTAGAGAGTTGTGAGAGACTCAAAACCTAAAGAGTCACAAAAGACTCATGCAACATATATATGTTGAAAGCCAAGATTCTTTTCTTAACTTAACAAATGAGACTTTAAGGTCCACTTGTGCCATAGCAATGCATGCAAATGATGAGTACTAGGACTCAATCTTTCAATCTAGCATGACATAACTTATTATACGTTTTTACATAATTCATAGAACTTGAAATAAGCAAGAAATTTAAATTTATTCTTAAACAATAGTATAATCACAAATGTTAAATTCCTAATACCCTAATCCACATACTAGTAATAGTAGAATGCTTTGCTAAATCAATATTCAAGCCAATAAGCAAATCATACTACATCATAACAAAACATAACTTAAGCTTTACAACATAACCAAACTCCAATTTCTTATAATGGTCACATAGATATTCTTTAGGGTTTCTAAACAACAAGGTAGGTGGCTTACATTATTGACCACTACACAACACAAGTTGTGATAGGAAAGGGGGGTACTTGCCTAAGTGAATCCTTTAGGGATATAATACCCCAAAAAGTTTGCACATGATATCAAAACTCAAATCTTCAATAGCTCCTCCCCATACTATAACCCTTTATAACCAACCTCAACTGAGCGTAGACATCATCATCTCATTAACATTACAATTAATATCAATAAGGATTCAACTCAATCAAGTAGAAGAACTTGAATACTCACATAAGGTAGAAAATCTCCCAAGTTAGCCGATGAATGAGTCCTAAAGATTAGTCTAAATGCATAAGATCACCTATATGTTCTTAAGTAAGCAAGAACACTAAAAGTAAGATACACTGTATAGTTCATTATTCTTCATCTTCCACTTCTACATTGTTAACCTTTATCAAACTAACTCCCCCTTCTCTTATCAAACTTTAATGTCTATTTACTATTGCCATTATTATTTAGTAGTGTTATATAAATATTGGTGGACCTAAATCCATTCATACTTGACAATTACCAAATTGTTCCTTAAATAATATTAGATTTATCCTAAGCTATACGAATAATATGTATTTGGTTTGACATTTGTATTCACTTAATCATCACTTTAAAACATATGATTATCAAATTGTTATAAGAATTAATTATAATTTACTAATTAGCTAATAAGTAGTTGAATACTAACTATTTATAGAATATATATATATATATATTATATATAACATATGAAACTAGGTAACCAACTTAAGAACTATATATGTGCAATAATATATTCTTCCAATTCTACCCTTATTGAATAGTAGTTTTGTTGATCATATATGTTTTCCACAATTATCAATCTTAACTCCATTATACTCTTTATATTTCTTCTGGTTACTTACTTATTCCAACTTCCATGCCAAATTAGAATAACATGATCCTCTTATCAATATTAAGTTCTAACATTCATTGCAAATCAAATGCAATAACAATATTGTAACGACCTTAAACATGATTTAGAAATTTCAACTAAAGCTATCATGGAACTTATTCCATGATAACTACCTATGATTTTAAGGCACAAAACTCTATAAAAGTATGTAATTAATTTACAACTAATCATACAATGTATAGTTATATAGTAAGAAAATATCCATGGATACCACATTCCACAATCAACTAAGATTGCAAAGAAATGAAATCCCCTACTTAAATAGTAAAAATAGGTATTAACTCTACATTTTACAAATTCTATTTCTACAGCTCCTAAGGATAATATTACATCTAAACAATCAATTATAAACATCATACTTAATCATTCTTAATTTAGTAACTCTTATCACTATATAGCTTATTCAAACCCAAGCTTCTATAATTTTTCCTATAAAATAATATATAGAAAGGTGAGCACACATTACAACTTAGTGATATAGGAGTGCAATACTCTCATTACTACATAAGTACAAACAATTACACACAAGTTATCATTTGCAAGCTACACTTGAGTAATATATGCAATGCAAGCATCGTACATGCTCTTTCGATAGCCAATGTGAAGTCTAAGGTTTATCCTCCCCTTAACCTTGAGTTATGGATTCTCATATACCATTAATACCAAGTACATCTAATTATACTTAAACTTATGCTCATTTCTCTTAAGCTCAAGGTACTTTAATTGCATTCTTAAGCACTTAAGCTAAAATGACAAGCAAGACCCTTAAATGGGTTCTGATAAATACATAACAACCTCTAAGTCACTTAATTCACTAATAGTAGATAGTAATTCTTAAATGATTACTTCTCGCATGTAATGTAGCAATGATGGCCTTCAACTCAACTACACTATCTCATGTAATGCATATTAGATTTATCTTAGTTGAATATCACTATTTTAATTTATTTTTAGGTGACCAACTATATATAATCAAGTAGACAAAACAAACAAACCATAAAGTAATAAACTTCACAATCAAATCATAACTCATCAGCCAACTCATTCACTTCTCAAAATTGATTCAATTATAACATGACCTATGGCTCCTAGCTCAAGATTCCTTCATTCTTATCTTTATATTATCCTTAGCTTTAAGCTCAAGGGCATTTCTTCATCCTTTCTTAATTTTTGACCAATTAATTAATCCATTAATCAATCCTTATAGGGGTAATCAAACAATATTATACATCCATCCATAGCTCACATTGTTCTAAAGGCATAAGAAATTCACAACACTTAATTTAATCAAGTTAATAGCAGCCAATCATTCACACATTATAATTGAAGACATGATAGCAATCATATCAAAGCTCACCTCTTAGATTAATAGGTGTTGAGGGCTAAAATTATTTATCTAAGCTTAACTCCTGAGTTAAGTGATAGGTCCTAAAGAGTTCAGCTCATATATACTTAGGATAACTTAGGGAGATTTGGCTTGGTAGGCTCATAATAAGGATCATTAGATTGGTTTGTTATATCAAACCTTTCTTAGGCAAGCTCATGCACTCATGAGAATAGCTACTAGCCTCAACCCATTGTAAGCTTATTTAAGATAGCAAATCATTCATCCCCTCAATCAACAAAATAAT
>JBBMOL010003119.1:0-18331 GCA_037954665.1 Laguncularia racemosa | reverse complement strand
AAAAGGAAAAAGCTCCCCCTTAGGGGGCCCCACTAGATGACCAGGTAACTTTTTGATTGTTGAAACCCTTTTTTGTTTTTGTTTTAAGGGGAAAAAAAAAAAGAAAAGGTATTCGGGGGACTTCTCCTTTGGGGGTTTAAAAAAATTTTTTCCCCAATGATGGGGGGGGGAAAGGGGGAGGGTGGGGGGGGAAAAAAAAAACCCCCCCACCCCTTGAAGCTTTTCTTAAAATGAGATAGTTTGATTGGGGGGATAAAAGATAAAAGGGGAAAAAAAAAAAAAAAAAAGGGGGGGGAAAAAAAAAAACCAAAGAAAACCCCGGGGAAAAAAAAATTTGTTGCTTTTAAAAAAAAGGGGGAAGGGGGACTATGAGCCCCCCCCCAGTCCCGCCCAACAAAGGGGCCTTTTTTGGGGGGGGGATTTTTAAAAAAAAACCCAAAGGGTCTTTTTAATAAAATTGGGGGTTTGGGGTTTAAAAAAATTTTCTAAAATTTGGGGGAAAAAAATTCCAGGGCCCAAATTTTTAAAAAAAAAAAAGGGGGCCCCTTGGGGAAAAAAAAAAATTGCAGAAAGAAAAAATTAAAGGGGCCTTTTTGGGGGGTTTGGAAATGGGGGAAAAAATTTCCGGGGGGAGGGAAAAAGGGGGGGCGGGGCCCCCCCCCCCCTTAGAGGTAAGTTTGTTGATATTTCCCTACAAAAAAAAAAAAAAAAAAAAAAAAAAGGGGGAAAAAAAAGGGGGCCCCCATACCATGGGGGGGAAAGGGTTTTGGGAAATTTTCCCCAAATCTGAAAAACGAGGGTGTTGGGGGGGGGGTTTTTTTAAAAAAACCCCTTTTTTGAAAATTTTTCCCTTTTTTTAGTCAGGGGGGGGGGGACTAAAAAAAAAAAAGGCGTTTCCCCTTTGGGAAAGGGGGGCCCTTTTGTTTAAATTTTAAAGTATCTATAAAAATTTTTCTTTAAAAAAAAAAAAAAAAAAAAAAAAAAAAAAAAAAAAAAAAAAAAAAAAAAAAAAAAAAAAAAAAAAGGGCGGGAAAAAAAGGGAAAAGGCTGCCCGGTGAAATTCAAGCCTTTTAAGGATGAAAGGGGGGAAAATTTTAGGAGGAATTTTCTTCCTGATAAAAAAAAAACCAATTTTTTTTTCCCAAAAGGGAAAAAAAAGTTCCTTAAAAAATTTTCTTTTTTAAAAAAAATTTTTTTTTAAATTTTTTTAAAAATTTTTAAAAAAAAATTTAACTTTTTCCCCCCCCAAATTTTTTTTAAATTTTAAAAAAAAAAATTTTTAAAAAAAATTTTTTCCAAAACATTTTTTCAAAAAAAAATTTTTTAAAATTTTTTAAAAAAACCCCCCAATAAAACCAAAAATTAATTTTTTTCCCCCCCCTCCCCCAAAAAATTTTGTTTACAATTTTTAAAACCATATTAAAAAAAAAAAAAAAAAAAAAAAAAATTTTTAAAATTTCCCCCCTATTTTCCTTTTTAAAAAAAAATTTTTTAAAAAAATTTCCTTAATTAAAAAAAAAAAAAAAGGGTTTATTTAAATAAAAAAAAAATTTTTTTGGGAAAAAATTTTTATTGGGGAAATTTTTTTTGGGAAAATTTTAACCAAAAAAAAAACCTAGTAAAGAGGTAAAAAAAAAAAATTTTTTTTATTTTAGTGACCCCCCCCCCCCAAAAAAAAAAAAAAAAAAAAAAAAAAAAAAGGGGCCTTTACCCCAAAAAAACCGGGAAAAAAAAAGGGGATTTAAAAGGGAGTATCCAATCAAAAAAATTTTTTTTTTTGGGGGGGGGGTTTTGGGGGGGGGCCCCCCCTTTTAAAAAAACCGGGGGAAATTGGGCCCAAAAAGGGGGGCCCGGGGGTTTTCCCCCGGGAACTCAATAAAACCCCCCCCCCCAAATTTTAAGGGGGAAAGGGGGGGGAAAAAAAAGGGGAAAAAAAAAAAAAATTTTTTTTTTTCCCTTAAAAAAAAAAATTTTTCGGGGGTTTGACATGGGCGGGCTTTGGTTCCCTCAAAAAAGGGGGAAAAAAAAAGGGTCTCACCCCGGGGCCCAAAAAAAAGGGAAAAATAAAAAAAAAAAAAAAAAAAAAAAAAGGGGGAAAAAAAATTCAAAAAAAAAAAAAAAAAAATTTTTTTTTTTTTTCCCTTTCCCCTTTCCCCTTTTCCTTGTTTTTCTTTTTTTGAAAAAAAAAAAAATTTTGGGGGGAAAAAAAATTTTTTTAAACCTTTTTTAATAAAAAAAAAGGGTTTTTAAAAAAAAAATGTTTTTCCTTATTGGCTAAAAAAATTTTTTTTTTCCCTATTGAAAAAAAAAACAGGGGGGAAAAAAAAAAAATTTTTCTGTTGTATTTGGATTAACCTAAAAAAAAAAAATTTAAAATTTTATTTATTTTCCCAAAATTTTTCCATTTTTGGGTTTTAAAAAAACAAGGGGGCCCAAAGAATTTTTAAAAATGTTTTTTTTTCCCCCTTTTTTAAAAAAATCAATTTATTTTGTTTGGGGGAAAAAAAAAATTTTTTTCCAGGTTTGGGGAGTTAAAAAAAAGGGTTTACTTTAAATACTTTTTTTTTTCTTTTGGACTTTTTTTTTAAAAAAAAATTTTTTTAAAATTTTTTTATAAAAAAAAAAATTTTAAAAGGGAAATAAAACCCCCAAAGGGTTTTTTTTTTTGTGAAAATTCCCGGGTTTTTGGGGACCCCCCAAAAAAAGTAAATTAAAAATTTTTTAAATTGGGGGGGGGATTTTCCCCCCCAAAAAAAAAAGGGAAGTGAAAAAAGGGGGGAATTTGCACGGGGAAAGGGGCCCCCGGGTTCCGGGGGGGCCGGGCCCCCCCTTAAATTTTCAACCCCCGGGGCCTTGGGCCCGGGCCCTTTTAAAAAAAAAAAAAACCCGGTTTTAAAAAAAAAAAAAAGGGGTGGGGAAAAAAAAAGTGGCCGGCCCCTTTAAAAAAAACCGGGGGCCTTTAAAAAGGGGCCCGGGGGTTTTTTTTAAAAGGGGGGGCCCCCCCCCCCCCCCCCCCCCCCCCCCCCCTTAAAAATTTCCCCATTTTGGGGAAAAAATTCTAAAAAAAAAAATGAAAACCCTTTTTTTTAAAATTTTTGGGGACTAAAAAAAATTCTCAAATAAAACCTTTTTCCCCCCCCTTTTTTTGGGAAAATCTAAAAAAAGCCCCCCCTTTGTAAAAAACCCCGGGGGGGGGCAAATTTTTTTTTTTTTCTTTTTTTTGGAAACCCCTTTTTTTTTGGGGCCCTTTTTTTTTTTTTTTTTTTTTTTTGGGCTTCATTTGTCTTTTTTTTTTTTTTTTCATTTTTTCCTTGGGTTTTTATTTTTTAGTTTTTTCCCAAAAAGGGGGTTTGGGTTTGGAAAAAAAGGGGAAATTTTTTCTTTTTTTTTTAAAAATTTTGTTTTTTCAATTAAAAAGAATTAAAGGGGGATTTTTTTTTTTTGGGGTTTAAAAACCCTTTGGGAAGATTTAAAAAAATTTTTTTAAATTTACTTTATTTTTTTTTGGGGGGGCCCCTTTTTTTTGGTTTTTATTTAAATTTTTTCCCCACCCCCCCCCCCCTTTTTTAAAAAAATTGGGGTTTTTTTTTGGGGAAAATTTTTTTTTTACAAAAAATTTTAAAAAAATTTTAAAATTTTTTGGGGAAAAATTTTGGATGAAACTCTGGGAAAATTTTTAAAAAGGGGGAAAAATTGGGTTGCCATTTTTTTTTTTAAAATTGGGGGGGGAAAAAAATTTTTTTAAATTTTTTTCTTGATTGAAATTTTTCCTTTTTTTTTTTAAAAAATTTTTAAAAACAGTCTTTGTTTTTTTTTAATTTTGTTAAAAAAAAATTTCCTTTTTGAAAAAGGGGAAAAATTTTGTTTTAAGGATTTTTTTGGGGGGAATTCAAAATTGGGTTTGGGGTTTATCAATACGGGAGTTGGGAAAATTTGGGGGTTTTAAAAAATTGGGGGGTTTTAGGGGGGGCCCCAAATGCAAATGTTTTTTTTTTTTAAAAATTTAAAAAATTTCCAAAGGGGGGATTTGGGTTTAAATTTTTTGTTTGGGGGGGAAAATTTAGTTTTTTTTGTGGTTTTTTTGGGGGTTATGAACAAAATTTTTGGGGTTCCCCTTGGTTAATTGGAGCGGGAAAAAGGGGGGGACAAAATTTGGGTTTTAAAAGGTTTTTAAAACTCCCAAAAAAAAAGGATTTTAAAAAAAAAAACCCCCAAAAAAAAACCTTAAAAACCCCTTTTTTTTTAAAAAAATTTGGTTTACCCCAATTTTTTTTAAAAAAAAAAAAAATTTCTAGGGTAAAATTTTTTAAAATTTTTTTCCCTTGTTATTTTTTTATAAATTCTTAAAAATTTTTTCTTTTTGCTTTAAAGGTTAAAAATTTTTAGATTTAGGGACATTCAAAACCACCTTTTTTAAAATCACCTAAAAAAAGATATTTTGATAAGGGGAAAAATTGCCATAGATTTCAGGTTTTACTACCCCCTTATTCCTCGAGGGATCGGGGACAAAACCCTTAACCTTTTTTCAACCACTTTTTATTTTTAAACTTGATACGGGGGGGGACCGTGCACTTGCTGCAATTTTACGCTTCCACATTAATAATATATATGTCTTGAAGTGGTTAATCACGTTAAATTTCCCATTTTAGGCAAACAAATCACCGCCCGGCCACAACATACACAAAACATACATACCCCCAGCAAAAAATTTAATTTCAAAAAAAATACACCCTTAATTGTATAAAAAAAAAAAAAAACCCCTTTCTCCAAACAACAATGGTAAGAAATTTCCAATTTCAAAAAATTCAAATCGGGGGAATTTTGCAATCCAATATTCCACTCAATAAAAAAAACTGCTTTCAACTTTGATGAATTGTGTTTGGAATTCACAAAAATTAATTTTTCCCCTATTCCCTCCCAATACAATTGCAAAAAAATCTGGAAAAAATTTGTTTAAATGGCCCCCCCCCCCACCCCCATTTTCCGAAAATAAATCATTGTTTCCCCCCAAAAGGGAAATTTTACAACTTTCTTTCTTCCCACAAAATGGGGACTTTAACCCCACAATTCCGAAAAATGACACAGGGAAAAATTTTTGCACTTCCTAACTTTCCCTTTCTCTTCACGCAAGTTCAAGAAATAAAAAAAAAAACAAAGGGGACTAAACTTACAAAGGATCTTCCACTTTTTCTACTTTCAAAAAAAACAAGTTTTGAACAAAGTATAACCCACAAAAAAAAAAAAAAACCAAAAATTGAAAATTTTAAAGTACTAACCCCAACACCTTAAGCAATTCAGATTCAAAAGAAGTAAAATTCAAGGAAACCGTTAAATTTCATTGAAGATCCACGTGGGAAATTTTCCCTTTCTCAAAAAAAAATAAAAAAAACCTATCTTTTGATTTTAACCAAAATATGATGTGGCTCAAAATCCAAAAAAAGGCACAATCTCCCCCAAATACACAAAAATGTGTGGGGAAAAACAAAAAAAAAACCAAATTTTCCTTCAAAATCAAATAAAATGGCGTGGGCAAAAAAATCCAAATTTCAAAATAAAAAAATTTTTCCAAATTTCAGAGCTTGTTACACTAAAAAAATTTGATATATGGAAATAAAAACAAATTGGTATCAATTTAACCAATTAAGAAATGGACGATGGAAAAAAAAAAAAAAAATAAATTTATAAATTCCAAAATCTCAAAAAATTGTTGGGACTAATCTAAATCCCATCTGAAAAAAAAAATAAAGAAAACCCTAAATTCCACTGGGACCAAACATTCATAAAAGTAACCAAAACAAAAAATTTTGCACCTAGGGAATAATTACTCATTAAACCAACAAATTTGTAAAAAAATCAAAACAAGGGAAGGATAATTGATAAAATTTTACTCCACAATTCCCCAACTTCAGTTGGTTCTCGCCACCAATTTTTCCACAAAATGGAAAGTTGATAAAAGAGATCAAATGACAAACAGAAGGAAATCCCTTCACGGCAAAACAAGTGTTTATTTTTTTTATTTCAAAAAAAAAAGGGGTTCCAAAAAGCACCCCCCCCCCCCCCAACAAAAAAACCCCTAGTTAAGCAAAGGTCTTTTATTAACTTTGTGCCCTCCAATTAGGGTAGAAAACCCCCCCCCTATTCAAAAAAACTTTAACACAATAATTGCCCATTTAAAGTGGTGGTTCGGTTCTAAAAACCCCAAATTACCAAGTTTTCCCAAAAACTGAAAAAAACAAACAAAAAAAATGGGTCCGATCAAAATAATGATTAATTTTTTACTAGTGTAAAAAAAAGGTTGGGCTTTTCAAAGGTGGGCCAAAAATTTTCCTTCAAAGTCAATTGAATAAAATTTTGTGGGAGTTCATTTAGATTGTTGACTCAAAAAAATAATTTCTTCCCGCAAGTTGATCATTTTAGTGCAATGGTTATTTTAACCATTCCCATAAAAAAAAACGATTCCAAAATGTACCTGCTATAGGTTTTGCACCTCCACCCCCCCCCCACCAAAAACATTATTAGATTTTAAAAAAGAAGTGGGGGGGGGACATTATTTGTTGGATGTCTTAGATCATACAATCCAAAATTCAGGGTTTGCCCCTACTGCTGGGGAATTACTATATGGTAAAGAATTTTCCCCAAATCGTTTATACCTTTAAATAAACAAATTATTATTCCTTTCTCTAGAATAGGAGGGGGGGCCACATGAGGGGGCTTTAAGGTGTGTAAAAAAATCCAAAAAAAGATTTGGCAACTGGAGTTGGGGGGAGGGAAATTTTTTTCCTTTGGTTCCCTTAAAAACATGTGTTATCAAATCGATAGTGTTGTCCATTGTGGATAGAAAAAGGTCAACATTTTTTGGGGATCATCATATTTGCTATTGTTAGGTGTGTTTTAGGCCCATCAATTTTTTTTTTCCTCCCCTAGGCCTCACTATTTAGTTTTTATTTTTTAGGTTTCTATGTTTCATTTTGGGTTAGACATTAAAAATTCCAAAGTTTACCATTCCACTTTAAAATTTTCCTAAGTTAAATTCGGTTGGGTAGTTTACCATAGAAAGCACAAAGGGGCAAAATTTGGGGCTTGTTTTGGGGGGGGCTTAACAAAATTTCTCCTTGTTTTCTTTGGTTAATTTAGGCTTTTTGGATTTAAGAGGCTTGGGGATGGGAGGGAAATTTTTCAAATTGTCAAAAAATTTTTTGGGCTTTAAGGAATTAAGGAAAGGCTTTTGATGTTCAAATGTGGCCATATTCCTTTCCTTGGGGGGACCACGCCACTTCTTGGAAAAAAATTGTTAAGGGGCGTGGTTTTCCAAATTTTTTTTTTTTTGCCCTTTGGGATTATTTTGTTGAGTTGGGTTTTATTTAAAAATTTTGGGCTTCCTTTATTCCAATAATTAATGGGGGTTTAGTTCGTCGTAAAAAAATTTTAAGTTTGCTTTTCATAATTTTGGATCAAAATCTTAGGGTTTTTTTTCTGAGCTCAATAAAACAATTTAGTTGTTCTTGGGTTCCTAAAAACAAATTCAAAAAACGGTTGTTTACTAAGAAATTTTGGGGGAAAAAAATTGGGAAAAAATTTGGCTTTTTGATAATTTCCAAAATTCAATTTTTAAGTTGTTCTAAGGGGTGAGGTCTTAATTCTCGTAGGTTCGGGGGACTAAAGGGGGGCTTTGAATTTTTCTTTAGAATTTGGAATTTAACGGCTTAGTTGGGTTTAAAACACAATCCACAAAAAGTGAATCATTAATTTTGTATTTCGGGAGTTTTTTTTCTTAAATCTACTTTTTTGGGGACGTATTTTTTTTTGAGATTTTTTCTTTTCAATTACTTAATTTCTTTGATTTGGAAAAAAATTTTTTTTCTAGGGGTAACCCCAAAAACTTCTAATAACCAATTATTGGGTTCTAGTTTATTTTATTTTAAGAGGGGGAGGGTAAATTTGATTTCCCTTTATTAAAAAAAAAATTGTTTTCTTCTAAAACAAAAAATAAAAACTTAATTTAATAAAAAAAAAAATTTTCCCTTTTTTGATTTACTTATTATGGTTATTTATTCAAGAATTTTTTGGAATTAAAAATTTGTATGGGGGAAATTTTGCAAATTCTTATTATTTACTAAAAAATAAAAATAAATTTGGCAAATGGAAAAAAAATAAAAAGGGGGGAGTAAAAAGGAAATTAAGAAAAAAAAAATTAGGCAGTGGGAATGTATAAGTGGGTTTCGCCTTTCTTTATATTTGAATCCACTCTCTACCCCCCCCCCCCCCCCCCACCATGCTAGGATTTCGATTAAACTTTACTATGGGTTTTATTTTTTCCACTATATTCCAAAAGAATAAAAATCTCAAAAGAGTTCTAATAAATAAGTTCCAAAACCAACTCTAATAAATCAACTTTCTGGAATATAGCTTCCCGTTCACTTCCTCTTACTCTATCTTAAAACTTTACCTTTTACTAAACACCAAAAGGCTTAAAATCCATTAAAAAAAAAAAACTAAGAGGAAAAAAAAAAAAAAACAAAAATGTTATATCAAAACTCAAAAAATTATTTCCCCTATGGATCAAAGATTTTTGAATTTGGCCCCCTTATATGTATATCCTCTTTTGTGTTTGTTCTTGTAGCTTTTTTTTTATTGGGTTGGTTTTTCTTCTTTTTTGCTTTTATCTCCTTATTTATAGATGGTTAATAGGCAACATTCAAAAAAAAATCCTTTGAATTTCCTTCTTAAAAATTTCATAGGGTTTTTGTCATCAATAAAATTCCAATCTTTTAATTCTTTTACTCAAAAAAAATTCCTTGCAAAACTTCAAAATATCAAAAAAAAAAAAAAAAAAAACCAAATCATGATTCCTAAAAGGGCCATTTGATGGGGGAAAAAGGCCAAAAGCCAAGGAAAGTTCAATTCCCAAGTGCGGATTCCAATATGAAAGTGGCCACCTGAAAACCCAATTTCCACAAGAAAATCGGAAGCGAAAAACGATTTCAAAGGGAAAAGCCACCTTAACAAGGGTTGATAAAGGGAATAAAATGTTTCCATGAAGGTTTGAAAAAAAAAGGATTTGAGGGGCAATCATGAAGCTGGAAATAAGATTTTTGGAAAAACAACCATGGGGAATGGCCCTTGCTTTCTTGTTACAAAGGGTCATACCGGATTACAGGGTGAAGGAGGGCGGTTGTCTTTACAAGGGCACGGGGGGGGGACCGTTTGTTTAGGAGTCTGGAGGCTACACCAGGGGAAAAATCATACACGGTTTCGTATACCACGGTTTCAAAAGGTGATGTGTGGAAAGGATTCCATTGATGAGAGCCAAAGCCAGCCTCAAGGGGAAAATTTTTTTTCAATCATCTTGAAAGGTTGCCGCTTGGGGGGGGGGAACGATTCATAAGAAAATCAAAGGGCAAAAAACGATTCCATAAGGAAAAAGCAACTTTAAACGGGTTTGATAAAAAAAAGGTTGGTCCATGGAAGCTCGGGGAAAAAAGGGATTGGAAAGCAAATCATGGGAACAGTTTTGGGAAAACGGATTTTGGGAAAAAAAAACAAAAAAAAAAAACCCATTGGAAAGGGGGGGGGGGACCTCCTTGCTTTTTACTATTAAAAGTCCCACCCACCCAACAACCGGGTTGGGAAGAGGGCGTGTTAATGTTTCAAGGGGCAAAACGGGCCACTGTAGGGAAAAATTCCAAGATAACCAGGGAATTTCCATTTAACCCACGGGCTAAAAAGGGGGGGCAACGATGGGGTGTATAGGGGGGGAGGACAAGAATAAATCTACAAGGGGGGGGGAAAGGATTACACGGGGGAACAGGGGAAGTACCCACGGGTTCGTGTATGTGGGACGGGAAATGTGTTTAACAGGGGGAAAAAAAGTACACGGGGGCCATGTATCACTTAGCCGGGGGCCAAAGCTCTGGTTCTGTTTTCTTGTGGTTTTTTACGGGCAACTTAATATAAAAAAGGCTTACGGTCGTTTTTGGGAACCTTTGTTTTTTCAAACGAAAATTGGTAACCCTAGTATAAAAAAGCCCTATTCCTAGGGTTTAGAAAAAAACAATTTTAAGGAAAAAAAATTTTACATCTTTGAACATTTAAAAAAAAAAAAACACTTTTTGAAAGAGGCACCCCTCTTTCTTGGTTCTTCAAGAAAAAAAAAAAAAAAAAAAAAAAATAAACTAAATCAAAAAAAAACTTATCGGATTAAATTTATTTCCGTTGGCGTTCATCCCCCGATTGTTTTCCAATCTTCAAATTTAATACCCAAGGTTTCTTGTTTACTTCATGGTAATAAGGGGGACAACCGGTCGCGGTTTCCCCACTTTGGGTGGTTTTTGGGCGTCTTAGCAAACGGAATCCGAAAAAACGTAATTAGGTAATTTGGGTTTTCGTCCCACAAAGGTTGGCGTTGGTTCGTAAAATTAGTTTTTGGTATAACTCGTCTTAGGTTTGTCAAAAAACATTTTTTCAAGGTTCGGTTGAAGGAAGGTAAACATCAAAAAAAACCTAAACTCCCAATCGTTTCAATATCAAATTATTTCGGTATTCAATTTCATAGTATTGATTTGGTCTATTGATAGTGTAATAATCGGAAAACTAGGGCGATTGTTTACAAAAAAAAAAAAAAAGGAGTTTAAAAAAAATCACGGACAAAAAAAAAAAGAAAGGAGAAAAAAAAAAAGAAAAAAAGAAAGGGGGACAAAAAGAAGAAAAAAAAACCAAGGATTCAACCTCCAAAAAAAAACAGAGGGACCAAAAAAAAAAAAATTCGGATAAAAAAAAAAAAAAATATAAGAGGGAAAAATTTACGGAAACCCCCCCCCCCCCTAGGAGTTGGTTTTTGAATTTCTTACGGAAGAAAATTGGTGTAGTTCAGGTTAGGGGGGTTCCAAAGGATTTGGGAAGGGACAAGGGAAAATTGGGCGTCGGTTTGGGAAATATTTTTTCATCGTTGTTTGTGGAGGAATTTTTTTTTACACGAGTGGAACTATGTGAATTATTCATCATTTGAGTTGGAAAACAACGTAAGGGAAGTGTAATTCGGTTGAGGTTTTAAATATCATATATATAATTTGTGTTAGTACTAATTTCTTTTCTGCAGGGGGGGGGGGGACATTGTCGAGACAAAAATAAACAATTTTCTCCCTGAAGGTGATCTTTTAAGGGCTTGATTAATTAGTACTTTAGGCGTTTTAAGGAGGGGGCCAACCTTTCTTTCTTGGTTCTTCAAGGAAAAAAAACTTTAATTTGAAAAAAAAAACTTATCGGATTTGGGATTTCCGTAAGAGTTCATTCCCGGGGGACTTATCATTGGATTTTCATCCCGAATTGTTTTTACCCCATTCAAAAACATTATTACCCCCCCCCCCCCCCCCCCCCCCCCCCCCCCCATAGTTCTTGTCTCGCTTTATAGGACAAAACGGGTTGCGGTTTTTCCCACTTTAGGGTATGTTTTTGGGCGGGTCTTTAGGGCCAAAAACGAAAATCTGAAAAATGTATTTTGGCATTTGGGGGTTTTCATTCATTGGAGTTGGCGTTGGTTCATATCCCAAAAAAAAAAGGCCCACGGCCATGTAGGCTGTCAAGAATTTTCCATAGGAAAAAAAGATACCACGGACTATCAGTACCACGGGTCGTGGTTATTTTATTGTCAAGGAAAAGTTTCACAAAAATTATTACACGGCCAAAAGTTTTAACCCACCGGGCCGTTGTAAATTCTCCCCGGACGGGCTGGCCTTCAATGTCTTGTTTTTGTTATTTTTTATTGGCACTTATTGAAGTGGATGGGTGTTTTAGGCCTTTATTTGTTACGAATTTGTTAAACCCTAATAATAAAAAAAAAAAGTAACAGGGTTTAGGGGAAAAACATTTAGAATATAGGGGAAACATTTTTTAACAAAATCATTTGAAAAGTTTTGAAAACCACTTTTTGAGAGAAATTCCAAATTGGGGGTTTCTTTAAAAAAGAACTAACCTAGAAACTTATCGGATTTTATTTTCAGTTGGCGTTTCATTCCCCCCCCCCCCCATTTCCCCACCAACACCACCCCCCCACACCCCCCCCCCCACCAACCCACCCCCACCCACCCCACACCCCCCCCCCAACCCAACCCCCCCCCCACCCCCCCACCCCCCCAACCCCATTTTTCCCCCACCCCCAACCCCCAACCCCCCCACCCCCCACCCCCCAAGAACTTATCAATCGGTTCTTTTTCAAATCCCGAATTGTTGGGCGGTCTTCATTATTTTATACCCAAGGTTTCTTGTTCTCGTTATAAGGAACAAACAAAAACAAGGGTTTTGCGGTTTCCACTTTGGAGGGTGTTTTTCGGCATCTTAGGTTAAAAACGGGGGGAATTTCGAAATTAATTTTGGTATTGGGTTTCGTCACACATTGGGCGTGGGTTCGTTATCAGTTTAGGGGGGAAAATTCCGATTCCCAAAAACCGAATTTCGTATTTTCAGTTTTCGGTATCAGGAAGCCTAGGTTGCGGGGAAAAACAATCAGTTCGGTTTGGATGGGAAAAAGGTAAACATCAAAAAAAACCCTAAAAAAAACTCAAATCGGGTTATATTCAAAATTGTTTCATATAATTCAATTTTCAATTTTAGTGTTAAAAAATTTGTTCTATTGAAAAGTTGTAGTAACCTACTATTCAAATTTTTCGTTTATAAAAAAAAAAAAAAAGGAAGGGGGGGGAATCACGGACCCAAAAAAAAAAAAAAAAAGGAAAAAAAAAGGGGAACGTGAATCAAGGAGCAGCAAAAAAAAACAAAAAAAAAAGCGGGGGGACCCAAAAAAAAAAAAAAAAAAATTATTTCCCCCCCCCCCCCCCCGCAAAAAAAAAAAAAAAAAAAAAAGGGGAGGGAATAACAAAAAATTCGAAGGCCCTAGAGTTTTGTTTTGAAAATTCTACAGTAGGGGGTATTGGTGTAGTTTTGGGTTAAGCCTCCAAAGAGGGGGAATTGAGAAGGAGGGAAAAAAAAATTTGGCGGGAGTTGAGATAATCCCCATCATTGTTTGTGGGGAAAATACACGGAGTGAAACTGTTGTGGATATCAATCATTTGAAGCGAAAAAAAACACAACGTTTATGGGGGGAAGTGTATCGTGAGGTTTTAAAATCAATTATATTATTATAATTTTTTGTTATTTACTAATCTTTTCTTGCAGGGAACTAATGTCGAGGCCCAAACATTCTCCTTGGAAAAAGTGGAGAGGGGAAAGGTTTGATTTGGGCAGATATAGTGATTAAGGCATTAAAAGGGGGTTGAGATGCCCCAGAGAAATTGTTTTCAATGGACACAAGGAATGGAAAACAAAAAAATTTTCATTTTTGAGGGGAACGGTTTAAAGAGCAAAAAAAGGGGGGGGGGACTAAGATCAAAATCTTAAAAAAAAAACAAAAGGTCTCCTAGGGCGTTAAGAAGGGAGGAGTTGTCTAGGAGGGGAGTTTTACCAAGAGGTGGAGAATATCCAAATGTCGGATTGATGGGGAAATTTTGATGGGGAGCTTCTGTCGGGAAGGGGTTATCGAGGGATATAGTGTAATTAAAATTAGGAGGGAAAAACTAGGGATCCTCCCCCCCCCCCCCCCAGAAGGATAGAGGGGGAAGAAATGAATAGAGAGGGGATAAATTCCAATTGGAGTAGTAATAAAAGGAATGGAAGAAAACCCCACCTTTCTTATTAAGGGGGAATAAATGGATCCCCTCTTTCGGTACTTAGAGTGGGGAGAAAAAGAAAGGGGGGTGGAGATTGGGTGTTTGGATTTGCCATAAAAAAAACTATGGTGGGGAAAAAGGAAAGTTAAAAAAAAAAAAACTTGGCTTATTGCCAATTGAATTTTATCTTACCCCTCAACAAATCCAGTTAATGTGTTGGCTTTATATAAATTCAAACAGTAATTGTTTTGGAATCGAAGAAAGGTGAATGGCGAAAAACCCCCCCCCCCCCCCCCCCCCCCCCCCCCCCCCCCCCCCCCCCTTATTGGAAAAGTCGTGGGAAGGAGGTGGGAAAAAGGGGTGGATGAAGGAAAGCGGTTTGTACCTTACGTTATTATTATCGTTTTGAAATTGCCAAACAAACAAAAAATTGGGGCAAAAAAAAACCTCTCTATGCAGGGGAAAAGGGCCGGAAGTTGGCGGATTGAGTATTTCAAAAAAGGGGGAAGATGGAAGTTACAAACGTGATCAGGGGGATTGAAATGTAGGAGGATGGTTTAAGAGAGGGGGCTTACCATGCTAGGGTTTTTCTTGGTGGGGCTGGAATTTGGGGAAATACAGAGGAAAAAATTTCACAACAAAAATGTCGGTTTGGGAAATTGAAAGGGCATTATGTAGGGGGAAATTGGAAAGAAATATGGTTTCCCATAATGGCTATTTAAAGGGGTTGAAAGAACCAGCACAAGGAGAAAAAGGGCAGTTGTTAAATTTGGCAAACGGGTTGTCAAACCAGGGGTACTGGTTTTCATCCAACCTGGAAGGGGGGGGGGGGGGAACTTAAAAAACCAATGGAGAGAAGAAAGAAAAAAAAGCCTTTACCACTAAACCGACAAGGACCCCCTTGAGGGCAGGAGGGCAAGCGGTTTTCTACTTCTAGTAAAACAGGTAAAAAAAAACCCTAATTTCTTTTCTACTTCTAGAAAAATCGTTGGGCATAGGATGTTTTTAAAAAATTGCCAAGGTAGAGGGGGCCATATTGGGCTAGGTTCAATGTTCCAAATAGGCGGGGTTTTTGATTTTGCGTGAGGGGGGGTTTTGGGGTAGGGAAGACGGGGGGGGGATGGTGGGGGAAAAGGATGATAGGGGCCCTTCCAGGGGGAAAGGATGTTTGGGTGGTTTGAGGGGAAACCCCGAAATTTTTGGGGGGAGGTTGGGGGCAGTATAAAGGGGGGAGTTTTGGGGAATGGGGAAGTGAAAAGAAAGGGGGGGGGGGTTTTTCAAAGGGGGGAATAAAAATTTCCTACTAGTGTTACCCGGGGGAAAATTTTCTTTTATTTTTTGGGGTTTTGATCTTGATGGGGGGGAAAAGGGGGTTCCCCCCAAATGGGGGGGGAGAAATTTTTTTTTTGGGGTTGGGGGTTTCCCTAAAGGGGGATTTTTAAAAAAAAAAACCCCCAAAAGGGGTCCTTTAAAAAAAATTTGGGGAAAAGGTTTTGGTTTTTGAAAAAAAAATTAGTACCCGGGAAGGATTTTAAGGGGGGGGTTTAAAGAAAGGGCCTTTAAAAATTTTTTTTTTTGCTTTTGGCTTTTATGAGGGGGGGAGGGTTTTTTTTGGGGATGTAGCCCCAAAAGGGAAAAAAGGGGGGTCATGTTTTTTTTGGGGGGGGCCATGCAATTGTTAAAAGGGGGAAAGGGGGGTTTTTTCATGGGGGGGTTTTTTTTAAAAACCAAAGGATCGTTTTTTTTCCCCCAAAAAAGGGGAAAAAAAAAAAAAAAAAAAAAAAAAAAAAAAAAAAAAAACCAAAAAAAACAAAAGGTGTTTTTTTGGGGGGAAAAAGTTGCAGAAACAACAGTTTTTTGGGGCAAAAAAAAAAAAAAAAAGGGGGGAAAAAAAAAGGCAGGGGGGGGGGGGGGTTTTGGGGAGGAGAAAAAAGGGGGAAAACAAAGGGAAAAAAAAAAAAAAAAAAGGGAAAAAAAAAAAAAAAAAAAAGGGGAAAAAAAAAAAAAAAAAAAAAAAAAATGGAGTGTGGGGGGGGGGACCAAATTTAAAAAAAGGGGGATCAATTTTGGGTTTTGGTTGGGGGTTTAAAAGGAAGGGGGAAAGCCTTAAAAAAAAAAAGGGAGTTTGGGGGCCCCAAAGGAGGCGTAGTGGGGGGGAAAAGGGGTTTTTTGATAAAAGAAAAAACCCCCTTTTTGTTTTTTTGGGGGTTTTTTTTAAAAGGGGAAAAAAAAAAAAGGGTCGGGGGGACACAAAAAAAAATTTTTTCAAAAACCCCTTCCCCCCCCTTTTATTTTGGGGGTTGTGCCCAATTGGGGTGAAAGGGATTTTAAAGTTTTTCCCCTGGGGAAAGGTTTCCCCAAAGGGGAAATTAAAATTAATTTTTTTGGGGTTTGGGGCCCCCCCAGTTTTTGACCTTTTTTGGGGCCATCGTTTCCCAAAAAAAAAAAGGAAAAGCTTATAGGAGCAATTTCGGGGAGGGGGGGGAACCCCAAAAAAGGCAGGTCGAGGGAAAAATTTAAAAAAGGGGGAAAAGGGGGGGGTTTCGGAGGGGGAAAAAGCTTGGGGTCCTGGGGGCATTTTGCCGGGGGGTTTTTTGGGGGTTTTTCCCTAAAAAGGATGGGGGACAGGGGGGGAAGGGTGGGGTTGGGGATTTTCCCGCGCCAAAAACAATTTTTTTGGTTAAAAGTATGGGTCATCCCATTCCTCGCTTTATTTTTAAAACATGTTAGTTTGGATTTTCCCTTTTGGTCTGGGGGTTTTTTTAAAAAAATTTTTAAATTTTGGAAAAAAAAAAGGGGGGATATCCCCCAAAAAATTAAAAAAGGAAAAAAGGGTTTGGGGGATTAAAAAAAAAAAAACCCCTTTTAAAAAAAAAAAAAAAAAAAAAAATTTTTGGGGGTTTTTATTTAAATGCCTTTTTTGGTTTTTTTAAAAAAAAAAAAAAAAAACAAAAACCCCCCCCCCAAAAAAAAGAAATTTTTTTATGGGGAAAAATTTTTAAAAACCCATTTTTTTTGGGGGGGACTTTTTTTTTGGAAAATTTTTTTTTGGGTTGGTTTTTAATTTTTTGAGGGATTTTTTCTCATTTACAGCAAAAAGGTTTGGGGGGGGCCCCCCCCCCCCCCCCCCCCCCCCCCTTTTAAAAATTTTTTTTTTTGGGGTTTTTTTTGGGGGTTTTTTTTGAAAAGGAACCCAAATTTTTTGCTCCTCAAAGAAAATTTGGCACTTTTTGTCGGGGAAAAAAAAAACTTTTTTTTTTTTTTGGGGGTTTTTGTTTTTAAAATTTGGGGCGGGGGGGAAAACAGGGTTTGATGGGGAAAAAAAAGGAATTCGTGCGTTTTTTAAAAAAAAGGGGGCCTTTCCCCCAAAAAAAAAACTACGGGAAAAAATTTAATTTTGGGGGGGTTTTTTTCCGGGGGGGATAGCTTTTTTTTTTTTTTAACAGGAGTTTTGGGGGGAAAAAAGGTTTTTTCGAAATTTTTTTCCCTCAAAAATTTTACTGAAAAAAATTTTAAGGGAAAAAACTTTGGGTTTTTTTTTTTCAAAAGGGGGAAAAGGGCAAAAAAAAGGGGGGGTGGGGGCCTTTCAGGTGGGTTTAAAAAAAAAAAATATGCTGATTTTGGCCCCCTTAAAATTTGGGGTTTTTAAAAAAAATTTTTGTTAAAAAAACTTTTGGGAAAAATTTGGGGGGTTTTTTTTGGGCTTCGGGGTTTTAAAGGGTTTTGGGGGAGCATTGTAAATGAAAGAGGGAAAGCCCAAAATTTTTTTCTTTGGGGGGAAAAAAAGGGGCCAAAAAGGGGGGGAAAAAACCTTTTGGAAAACAAACCCTATTTAGGGGAAAAAGGGGGTTATAGGGGGAAAGGGGGTTTGAGCCCTAGGGGGTTTTTGGGAAAAAAAAAACCCACAAAATTTTTTGGCCCCAAAAAAAGGGGGGGGTTTTTTTTTGTTTTTCCCCCAACTTTGGGATCTTTTTGGGGAAACCTTGAAATTTTTAAAGGGGGGGAAAAAAACACAAGGCTGAAAAAAAAAAAAAAGGGCCCCAATTGCTCTTTTGGGTTGGGAGTTCATCGAAACTTTTTTCCTTTATTATCCCCCTAAAAAAAAAAAGGGTTTTAAAAGGGGGGAAAATTTGGTGTTGCTGATGATTTTAAAAAGGGAAAGGTTTTTATTTTTTATTTTTTTAAACTCTTTTTTCAAAAGGTTTTGCTTGGTTTTGGCACATTAAGGAATTTACTGTGTCGAAAAAAATTTTTTGTGAGGGGGTAGGGTTGGGGCTTTGGGGGAGAAGAGGGGGGAAAATGGAAAATTTTTTTAAAAAAAAATAAAAAAGGAAATTTTTTTTTTTAGGGGGGGTAAAAAAAATTCCCCCCCCCCCCCCCCCCCCCCTCCCCCCCCAAAAAATTTTTTTTAAGGGAATTTACTGGGTGGGGGGGGGGGGGGGTCTCAGGGAAAGGGAAAAATTTTTTTAAGGGGGGCCCCATTTTTGGGGGGTTTTTAAAAAAAACCCCCTTGGGGATTGCGGGAAAAAAAACCACTTTTTATTGGCCTAACTTTGAAAAAAAAACCAGAGGGTTTTGGGGGGGGGTTTTTTTTGGGGAAAAGGCGATGTGTTAGTGAAAGGGCAAAAAAAAAAAAAATTTCTAGACCCCCAAAAAACCTAAAAAAGGGGTTT
>JBBMOL010003118.1:0-18343 GCA_037954665.1 Laguncularia racemosa | reverse complement strand
CTGTAAAATCATGGATCTCATCATCCACCTCAACTGAACTATGCCCAGACAATTTTTGGAGCCTTGCACTCTTGATCTGCAGCCTCAAGGCAGCAACAACATCCCAATCTCCAACTGCAGAAAAGATGTTTGACAGCATGGACAGGTTACCAGAATCTGTTTCCAGTCTAGAAAGGCGATCAAGCACCTCTGCAGCTAATGTTACATCATTATGCATCCGGCAAGCACCCAAAAGAGTACCCCATATTACAGCATTTGGCTCCACTGGCATTCTTTGCACAAGATTAAAAGCTTCTCTCAGACGGCCACCACGACCTAATAGGTCAACCACACAACCATAATGCTCTACCTGAGGAACAATCCCATATATTCTTTCCATCTCACTGAAGTGATTAAGGCCCTCATCAGTGAAACCCGAATGAGTACATGCACACAAGACCCCAACAAATGTTACTCCATCCGGCTTGACCCTTTCCTGCTTCATTTTAGAAAATAGCTGGAGTGCTTTCTCAGCACAACCATGCATTCCCAATCCTTGGATCATGACATTCCAAGAAACCACATCTTTCTCAACCATCCCTTTGAAAACCCCAAGACCCTTGCTTAAATTTCCACACTTGACATACATATCAGCCAATGCATTCAACACCAATGTATTACACTTGTACCCATTCCTCTTGATGGACTCGAATACTTTCTCACCAAGCCCAAGCAAACCAGACTCTGCACAAGCACCCAAAATGCTAATTATCGTCCCTTCATCTGGAATTAACCCAGCCGCCTCCATCTCATCATACAAAAAGATTGCCTCCTTTGACATACCTTTCTCAGCATACCCAGATACTATAATAGTCCATGGAACTAGCGTCTTCATGGGCATTCTATCAAACATCACTCTAGCCATGTCCATATCCCCAGCTTTACTATAACCAGAAATAATAGTCGACCAAGACACAACATTCCTTTCAGGCATACTACTAAACAGCTCAAATGCAGTGTTCATTTCTCCTGCTTTTGCATAACCATCCAGAATTGTATTCCAACTAATCACGTCTCTCTCAGGCATTCCATCGAACAGCTGGCGAGCTTCTTTCAATTCCCCTACTCTCACTAACCCACTGATCATACTATTCCAAGTCACAATATCTCTCTTCTCCATGACACCAAACAATTTCTTAGCCATACTAACACCGAAAGAACCACATTTCGAGTAAGCATCAATAAGTGAGTTGGGTACAAAAATATCATTAAAAAACCCGAACTTTTCGATAGGGGTATGTAACATTTGAATCAAAGGCAAGTTTTTTCCCCCAGAGCAAGCCTTTAGAAGAAAAGGGTAAGTAAAATTATCAGCAAACACCCCATTCCTTTGCATTTGGAAGAAAACCCCAAACGCATTCAGGATTTGAGAGTTATACACGTAGGCCCTTATCAAGGTGTTGTATAAATGGACATTGGGTTGTCGGATTTGATGGAAGACAGAGAGAGCTAAAACCATGTGGTGGCAAAGCGAGAGAGAGGCAATTAGTTTGGAAGCCATAAGTGGGTCCTGATGGAGATTGCATTTGAAGAGTTGAGCATGGAGTTGTTTTGTGGGGTTTTAAGGTTCGTGCACTTGTTGAGGTTTTGTTCGATGAGTCTTCGGTAGAGACCCATCTGGGTGCTCGAAAGTGGTGTAGTGGACATGAGTGAGGGTTTGGGGTTTGGAGATGGAGTTTGTGAATTTGCATTGGAGATGATTTTGCATAATGGTGGGAAGTGATAAGCTTGAGTGGCAGTGGAGGGGAGAATAGATGAGGGAAGTCACTCTTTCCTGATGCGCACTGTAATGGTAAGAGTATAATTAACTCGGTGGACAGAGGCCCGCACATGTCCAAACATCAACCTTTTGGCGAATCGCACATACATCCGGATAAACCCTTTTTAATTCAACTCCCCCAACTGCCTTTATTAACACCCAGACCGTCCGAAACGCCAAAGAGCCGCTAACTATGAATTGACCAGAGTTCTTAGCAATGTTCGAGAAACACATGTACCTTCACAAAATATTAGGATTATACTCTTAAATATTGTTACTTTTTAAAAAATTATATAAATATTAAAATTCAAAATAATTATTTTAAAATAGATTTTAAAAATACAAACATAATTTGTAACTTTAGAATTAAAAAAAAATTAAAACTGAAGACACAAACTCGATCTTCATCTTTTGTATAATTTGCACTTACTCGAAGGACCGAATAAAGTCTACACCTTCAGTATAATTCAGTTAAGTAATCCCATCGTTCAATTTTTTTTTTACTTTAACATCCACTGATGATGTAAAAAACAACTCATATAAGAATAGTAAACAAAATAAAAATATAAATACATAAATAGAAAAAGTTCACTATAATTTTTCATATCTTCAAAATTGATTTGTTTTTTTTTCTCTCGTGGAAGAAGAAGAAGAAGTGATTTTGCAAAACAAACGAGGGATTTGAAGTAATACACCAAGATCTAAGTATTTCTTTAACAATTAATCGATTGTGATTTTTTTTTAAGTTTAAAGTTTTTTTCCTTGTATTTGATGTTATTATTTAAGAAAAATATTGTCATAATATTTTTTTTTTAGAAAATACTACTGCTTATTGTTAGTTTATAGTGTTAGATATGATTTATGTAGATCTTATAATACGTAATATGTGATATTAATTTTTGTGTTAATATGAGAATATTTTTTTATAACAAAAATTTGGATATTATTTGTAAATATTAAATTAAAAATATTATCTATAGTATTATAAAAAAAATTGTGATAAAAAATTATAATATCAAGAATGTAAAATAATTTTTACAGTGTTGCAAAATGATACGGAAATTACAAAAAATTTTAACAACCACAATATTATAAAAAAATAATGCCTGTAAAATTTTTTTTTTTAATTTGTTTGAAAATAATGGGAAAAGAATAAAAAATGAGAAAAAAATTAGTGCAAATTTTTACAATGTTGCTATTGAAAATTGTCATTTTTTTTAAGCTCATAATTTATATATACTGTAAATAAGGAAACAATGACTAACTACATAAAATTGATGATTTATCCGTTTGGAAATATTATGGTTGGTTACTAGCAGTCAGAATATGACAAAGATCTAATGAAGAAGCTGAAAATGAAGACAAAATGTTAACTACAATGAATTCTTATACAAAACATATCATAGCATCGAAGTTGATCCAATCAAAGTAGGGGTTGAGATAATTCATAGGCATCCTATGTTCCATTAGGGCAATACATAATGACAATTAGAGATGATGAAAACGTTGAAAATTTCATTGAAATTGTTGAATAGTATGGAGATCGTGACATACAACAATTGTACATCAGAATTTGTGACGATTTAGGAAGTCCCTCCATAAGGCAAACATTCGTATAAGTAATCAGTCATATTTGTCACATGACATTGTAGAAATACAGTTCGAGTCGTCAACATTTCAACCCTCAATTCCAACCCTAATGGAAGTCAACAATAAAGATGAAATAAATAGAGTAGTTACTCCAATATTAGAATGACTAGACATACGGGATCCGTATATGGTTCATTTGGAAGCGAAGCTTGTAACTAACATCGATATAAGAATGAGTGTTAAGGAAGAGAGTATTGATAAAGAGAAGAGTTTTCGATGAGGAAAATAGGGAAAATGAAAACAAAGGAGATGAAGTGCCTGAAGAAAACTCTCTAACCATACATATCTACTCGAGACAACTAATATATCAATCAGAACAGGCTGAACCACCAAATATGGTAGTTAGAGATCATGTTCTGTACTACAACGTTGGGGGTGATGGTTGTTACATTTATTTTAAGCAAGAGCAAACTAATATTTGCAATGGTTCAAGCATCAGTGACGATTCCTACAAGGGCTTGAGATTTAGAATGAAAGCAGATGTGATTCAAGCAGTAAAAGCTTACCATGTAAAGAACCATTGTAACTTTAACTGTTGTAGAGTACAGTTCATTGCTACGGTCTGTTTATTGTTTGAGAAGGGAAGATGGTTATAAATGAAGGCTTTGGGCCTTAAAGAAAAAGTCAGAGGGCATGTTCGTAGTAACGGGATTCGAGGGTTCACACACATACCATAACCCGCTTATTAGTCGAGATCACCCACAATTGGATTACAACCTCTTTGCTAGCTAATTTGTAAATCTTCTTAGGAACAATCTTGATATGAAGGTAGTTGAGCTGGCTTCTATTATCAAATAGAAATTTGGCTACAAGATCAGTAAGAGACAGGTTTAGATGGGGAAAAAACAGGCTATCGAGCATGTGTACAAGAATTGGGAAAAGTCTTATAATGAATTGCTTAAACTTTTAATGCAATAGAACTTGCTTTACCTTCACATATACCTCTTAAGTATTCGCTTTTTGTGGTTACGGGTCATAAATTAAATTTAAAAATGGCTATGCAATTATTTATTAAATTTACAGAGTTTTAAATGTAAATCGTACTTCCCAGAAATCTAGAATAGCTCTTATGCATCCAATATACACTGCTGACCGACCCATAACATTGCAAGAAATTTGTCATGCACCCATTAGAGCCTCCATAGAACACTCGATCAATATGCTCTTCTCACATGTTTATATACAAAACATGTTGGACCGGCTAATCAACATCAATTTACCCCCGTGGTCAATTTATGGGTCCGACTGTGTGTTCACCGATTAGGGGTTATTTAGAACCCACCAAACTGCCTAACCACTTGGTTTGGGAAATCCACTCAAAAATGTGGAAAAAAATTTAATGACACCTGAACCGCTAAATGTGCATGAAACCTTTGAAAAAATTAGGTAAGAGATTAATAAATTTTTCTCATCGTACGACTCCGATTCCCCTGAAAAATGGGAAATTATATTCAATGTAAATGATTAATAAAATGAATTGAAGGGAAAAAATTTAGGTTACTGAAGTACCTATGACATGTTTTTCCTGTCTAACGCATCTTGAGATAACGTAAGTGGGGTGATACTAAGTATCTCTCCTCATGTTCCAACGTGCTGCCAATGGATAGCTTATATATATAGTCCCTGTTAGCTAAGGGGGGTAATGTGGGGAAATCTATCATAGGTCTATACCTGTAGCAAAATGGCAACCCCTCCAATCTCGTGTGCTAACGGTAATGACACGACACAAAGTTGGAGATATAACCCCTCCCAAAAATGCGAACCCCTAGCTATATGTTCAAGCAATGTTAAAATGCTCCAACAAAGATAACCACATCGCATAGACGAGAACGCTGGATTTATTGGCAAAAATAAATCCTCCCAATAGCTGCATTATGTACGCACACATAGCTCGATGGATTTACTCAGCATCGGCGTCGAGTGGGAGCATCCATAACATATCATGGAGCCACATTAACCACTAGGCCCTAGCCTCACCCCCAGCAGTTCTTCACATATTGCACCTCAATCTAAGCAACTACTCCCTATAATACCTAACCCTTAACCGGGAGCCCTAATTAGATCTCACATCTTACAAGGTAGTAGTAAACTCTCATGTTAGCATGTGGAATGTGTGCATCTCTAGCCGCCATCGCTCTACCAATGTCGTAATCATGTGCCAATCCAGTGGTATGTATGGCAAATGACTCACACCTTCAAATCCAAACCCAAAAGCAAGTATGACTCCATTCAAGGATCGAGGGGGATGGTGCACTCGTTGCAACGAAATGACAATCACCCGTCGAAAACGGGGTTGCTTGTCCTTAATGATAAAAAGTGAAATATTTTAATTTCTAATAAACTAAACTAATTAACAAGTGAAAAGGGCGTTTACCTCTCCCTCCCCCATAGTTATGATCGATGTCCTCTTTCTGCATCAAGTTAAAAGGGTCAAAGGGGGTAGGTCCATCTATTATGAAGAATATTTCAATACAATCAATACCAAATTTTTTTAGTAGTTAATTTTATGACAATTAATTAATTACGCATCAACGATGGATTGCTAGTAATTACTTTTAAGTAACGATTAATTAACAACAATGTAATTTTACAACTACTTATACAAAACACACACAAACATATTACATTTGCAACCAACACAAAAATTTTCATTAATCGATTTTATAACAACTAATTAATGACATATTAACAACTAATCACATTTAATTAATGGATCATTAATAACTACTTAATTTTATAATTAATTCTATAAAAATATATAAATATTTTGCATTTGCAACAAATACAAAATTTTTCACTAATTAATTAATGACATATTTAAAACTAATCATCTATAATTAATGGATCATTAATAACTACTTAATTTTATAACTAATTGTACAAAACCATACAAATATTTTATATTTGTAATCAACACAAAATTTTCACTAATTATTTTTCTAATAACTAATTACTTACATATAAACGATTAATTACTGCTAATTAACATATTATAAATAAAAAACAACTTCATTTAACAATTACTTTCACAAAAATACATTATAATAACATATCAAGATAATCCATTATAATTAATACAAAGGTTTTTCCTAATTATTTTTATAATGATTAAATAATGACTAACTAAGGACCAATTACTTTATCATTAATAATTACTTTTACAATATTTTCATAATAAATAATTTAGAAATTTCATTTTAAAAATATTAAATTTTTTAACTAATCCATTTGATAATGTTAATTAATGATATATTAATAACTAATTAATTACTAATTAACAATTTATTAACAATTATTGTTACTTCAATAAAAATTGTGGAATACATATAATTACACTTATTTTTTAAGGCATTTATCCAAACTAGTATAATAGCAAAAAAAATTAATTTTTTCTTAAAAAAATATACCGAGATCTTGCTTTGTTGAAAATATTTCCACACACATATTTTAACAAGCTAAAACCTACATGAAACAAAAATTAAGAAAACAAAAATTTTCAAATAATGAGATAAAGTGAAATTTGCAAAGGAAATAAAAATATGTAAATATGAACATATGAACCAAGGATTCGTATTTATATTACAAACTGTCGATGTAAATTTTTTTTTGTGCATTAAAAATCACATGTTATAATATTGTGTAAATTTACTATATCACTTTTATAGGTTTGCAATATTACTTTTATAATAATTTTATAGGTTTGTAGTCTTTTTTTTCTAGGTTTGCATAATAGGTTTACAGGATTCTATCACAATTAAAAAAAATATTCTCAGTACAATTGCACATGTTTGCCCCTTTAATTTAATTTTTTAACCTAAAGTCGCAAATTACGTTCTCATCTTAAAAATCTATTTTAAGAATAATTATTTCGAGTATAATATTTACATATTTTTAAAAATATATATATTTAAGAGTGTAACCCCAAAATTTTAAGGTAAAATGTGCAAGGGTATAGGGTATGTATGATATTAAACTCTATTTATATCCTATCTTGTAAGTGTAAGTGCAAGGTATAAGTCTTAAATTTTTAAACCAAAACCTACTCTATAATATTCTAAAATTATCTTAAAACCTATACCGTAAAACTTATAAGATATGGCTACATGATACACTATGAAACTTTTAAATATTATATATATTTTTTATAAATTTTTAACTTTATGTTATATTCATATATATATATGATATTACAAACATTTCATATGCAAAACCTATGAACAAAATTTGTATAGCTTAAAAAAAAGTAATTTTTTGAAACATCACTATTTTAAGTATATGTGATTTTATTACTTAGCAAATTAGAAAGAATGAGGAAAAAATTAGAAAATATAAAATGAAAAAAGTGGCATTATATTTAGCTATTTAAGTTATTAATTTATAAGCTTTGACTCTCGTTTTTTTTTTTCCTTTTTATTAGGATATTTATTAATCAAATAATATAATATTGTCTTTTATTATTTATTTATTAATATTATTTAATATATATTTTTGTAGAATAAATAGAGTATCTTGAAACTTATACCTATATACCTTAGAATACAAGTTCTAAGATGGGTATAGGATACATAGTAGGAAGACCTCATATCCAAAACCTATCCTATTAGGGCAAGTTCCAAAAAACTACTACCCAAAGTTCTATTTTGTGACTCTTAATATTTACACAAAACTTACTTGGTTAAATTGGGTTTAGATAGGTATCCTATACAACAAGATTACCTACTAATCCTTAAGTAACATGTTTCGAAACATGTAATTAATGGCATTTTAAGGTTGGTCGTATAAATTCTTAACTAGTGTAAATTTGACGTCCACTATTTAATTTTAGAAATCACTGTCTATACTACATCAGAATATATGTTGGATTTTATCAACATAGGATATCACAATTTTCTCCTTTCAACACATAGTATCCCAATCGCAAAATATCATAATTAGGCTCAGTTCTTCCTTTTGTTAGTGTGCAGTTCAATTAATTCCCACCATCCTTTGTCTATATATCATCCTAAAAGTCGCACTCTAACAACACTCTCCACTCTCCTGAGGCCTCTATCTAAATTGAGTTATAATAAACCCACTAGTTTCCGCCTTAACTTGCCCTCAAATTGTCATTGATAAAAGACCAGCCTCAATATCATTTGAAACAGCCCAGTCTAAAAGTAGCGAAAGTTAAGACAATATGTGATTGATGAGTTTTTTGTAACCATCAAGTCTGAAAGTTCTTAAAAGTATTGTCCACCCATGTCAAAACAACAATTTGAGAGAATACTTATAATTACCACTGAACTTTTACTTGATGTTCATTCTAGTGCAAGCCTGCATCCATTTTGAAATCAATAAAATGCCTGGGGTAAGAAATATGAGTCTTTTCTCTTTGCTAATTGTTTTAAGAAAAGCTTTCCTTTTCAGTCATTTTCAATCCATACAAACTTTATTGATTCGATCACCTATTAGGAGTTATTTTGCAGTTTTAGTAACGTTAAGATCTCTGTTGGAATTGATGTCATCAATAAAGTCAAGTCCAAGCACAAACACTGAATCGATGATGATGTTGAAGATGGGAAAAGACATGGCATTTGTTTGGAAGACAAGCTCAAGCACTGTGATGATGATGACGACCACAGACCATGTAAGAAGAGTGTGTTGGAACTGATCCATGATAAATTGTGCTTTGGAGATAAAATGAAAACGTGTTTTCAATCACTGCATGATTTTAAGTCATGTAATTATTTTTCAAAATAATTTTCCGAGTGAAGTCTTTTAGGAATTAATTTTTTAGAACAATATTTGTATCCTTTTTTTCCATGCACACAATAGTGGGACCTTGACAACATTAAATAGGGGAATACCCAAAAGCTTAAATATGCAGAACTGGATAACATTATGCAACCATTAATTTAAGGAATCAAGAATACTATTCAGAGTAAAACAAAACAAATCTGCAGAAGTTTTTTAACTTCACTAAGCAGCCCTGTTAGGCAACACCACCCATCCCAAACGAGATCATGAACTAGCAGATGCACTTGCAAACATTACTATCTTTAGGGGATAGTGGGGAATTGGGTATAAGCTTAACAAGTCAAGTAATGTTTAGGATTCAAAAAGGAAATTAAGAATAGGCTACATTAAATAATCCGCCAATAACCAGCTTGAGCCCTTTCCTATGTGTCAAAATTATATTGTATTTGGAGGAATTAAGGGGTATCATAATATTCCATTCCTGTGGGATGACACCGTTCATGCCATACGAGCCAAAAAGACCACGTTATATCCAGCTTTAACTTGACAGCAACTAGTTCCTTAGAGATTTCACCTTTTCTGGCAAAAGATTATCTGATGCTCTTCCAATATTGGTTTGATTCCCCCTTAAGTGAATGGGAGGTGCTAAAAGTAAATAATGCAAATTGGTTTGGTGCCTACTCTAATTAGACAAGGATAAGCTAATGCAAATCAAGAAAACAAATACTTTACAGAATTGGCTTATATGTACAAAGGTATGGAGCCCATAAGATTCCATGTTGGACCAGAATAAGATCTGAGAACTAGATATCGTCCTTCTGAGGAAGAAACTAAACATAGCAACTTCCTAGGATCAACACTTTCAACTATCAGCTAACTATCCAGGAGCATGCTAAAACTCTAATCAACTATGTACAAAATTTACATTCTCCATAAGTTGATTCAAAGCCTCAATATTCAACTTCCAACTTTACCTCTGGACTATCCATAGGTTCACATTTTGGTAAGGTCGTCAGGATGTTGGTTGAAACAATAATTCCTCCATTATATCCTTCCATCAACAACTTCCCAATTTTCGCCCTCCATTCAGAAGTTTCCTTGTCATTATTCCTGTCATGTACAACCCTATCACGATAATTAAGCATTGTGCCCAAACCACTATTTCGTATCCAACCAAATCCCATTAAACTTGTGCTTCTCCTTCAGTCAAGTCTTCTCCAACCTTGATTTTTTTTTTTTTAAAAAAAAAAGGTCAAATATGCAACATAGGAACTTCTCACCAATAATAGAAGATGTGAGGTTCATATTTGCAGTTTTGATTTTGTTCCAAATTTTGCTCAGATAGGACACATCATAGCTTCACAGTGGATAATAGCTTCACACTGGATATGCACAGATTTCAGGCTAATTAGAATATCCAGTACAAAGACATGTTCTAGTAAAAAGTTGTTGACAATAAGTTGCAAAATGGACAAAAAAAAAATTTATCAGCTCAACTATTCTGCTTCCGTCCAATTATGATCCGTAGCCAAATTTCTTCTACTCTCACTACAATGGAGGTGCACCAAAATATCAACAGTACAATAGTCATATTTTTTATTTTCTTCTTAAACTAAGATGTATATTACATACTAATGTGTCTAGTCATATTTTCATTTTCTTCTTAAACTAAGATGTATATTACATACTAATGTGTCTGTTTTCTCACGATCAATGTCAGTTATGACTTCATACAGTGCAATTTCTTGCAAAGGCAAGGTATGTTTGGTAAATTTAAGTGAATAAACTCCTCAACAACAATAACAAGAAGAAAAAAAGAAAGGAAAAAAATATTTGCATTGCACAGTGAGAAAATAAAAATATTACTTCTCCACCATATTTGTGTTCTGCTCATCATGAATAAAAATAGCATTCCATCATACTCCTTTCCTAGGTCCCATTATACAAGAATTTTTCATGGCAAAGTGCAGTAGAAATAGAAACATGGAAAAGGACAAACATAATAGAAAAGTAAAGAAGCAGTGCTGACATACATAAGTTTCCAGAGTGTACCAACAGCAATGTGTGCAAATGTATTCATCCTTTCTAGATGCATAAATTGAATACTGAAGAGATATGCTTTAAATATACAAGCAAACTATCAATCCAGTTGGTGAAAATAGGTCTGAGACATTACCAAGAGCGATTGTTCTCTATTAAAGCAACTCTGCTACAAACTGTCAGCTTCATTGCAGTCACCAACCGCTTAATCTGCCAGTCAACTGGTAGAGAATCAACTAGCTCAAAGAAGTAAGTTGCATATCCATATTCCGGGCGCTCCAAAACTATTCTGCACTCAAATGATAGCAAAATAAGAAAAGGGGAGAAGGGAGAAGATCCAAGAACGTGCCCAACTGGAAACAGCATACCTGTTATGTCTTTTGAATACAAATATAAATGATTGAAGATCCGGCACCAACCCCATTCAGCTGGCCACTTCCGAAAACGAAGATACTGTGCCTGTGGATGTTAGCGTACACATAAGCAAGCATAGTACACACAGCACACACAGAGGGAGAGGGAGGGAGGGATGGGGGGTGTTAGTTAGGGATAGGAGACCGGACTCAAATCCACATTGGTGCGAGGATTGAGGGTCAAGCTTACATATTGTGGTTATTTACCTGCTCCACAAGTGAGAATAGACAAGCAAGACAGTAACTTGTTTTTGTATCTGACGCAGTCCTCAAGGGAGTAAATTTCAAGAATGACTGACGCTGTGAGAAAAGCTGCAACAAGAAACTAAAGTCAACATGACAACCCACAGTAACTAACAAGGCCATACATACAGAAGACCGTATAGCACATACCTGAGCTCGCACACATGTAATTATAAACAAATAGATAGTCAACAAAATGCATCTTTATTGCCAGGATTGAACAGTTATCTCTATACTATATTCTTTCCGTATCATCAAATTAGCCTAACTCCCAATTTACTTTGTAACACCTTGCAGTAAGAATGTTTCTTATTAATAGTTGAGACGATAAATGTCATACGAATAAAAGTTATGACATTGATATTATTGTATCGGGGAAATAAAACTCTGTGATACTAGGAAATTGATATGAAGAGTCAGTTAATCAGGATGCCTCTAGTCGAATAGTCAGTTGCAATCCTTCTTCTCCTTTCAACTTAGCCATATTTAAAAATCTCCATAGATGATTAGGTGAAATTAGCAGCCTATTAAAATAGAAAAAAAGGGAAAAGGGGAAAAAATTTTTTTTTTTTTAAAAAAAAAAAAAAAAACCCAAAAATTTTTGGGAAAAACCCAAAAAAAATTTTTGGGGGGGGAAAAAAAAGGGGGCCCCCCAAAAAGAAACCGGGGAAAAAAATTTTTTTTTTTAAAAAACCCCAAAATTTTTTGGGGTTTAAAAAAAACCCCTTTTGGTTTTTTTTAAAAAAAAAAAAAAAATTTTTTTAAATTAAAACCTTTTTTTTAAAAAAACCCCCAAAAAAAAAACCCCCCAAACCCCCCCCCCCAAAAAAAAAACAAAACCAAACCCCCCCCCCCCAAAAAATTTTAAAAAAAAAACCAAAAACCCCCCTTTTTAAAAAAAATTTTAAAAAAAAATTTTTCCCCCTTAAATTTTCCCAAAAAAAAATTTTTTCCCTTTTAAAAAAAAAAAAAAAAAAAAAATTCCCCAAAAAAATTTTTTTTTTTGGGAAAAAAGGGGTTTTTAAAAAATTTTTTAAAAAATTTTTTTAAAAAATTTTAAAAAAATTTGTTTTCCCTTTTTTTTAAAAAATTTAAAAAAAAAAAATTTTAATTTTCCCCCTTTAAAAAAATCCAAAAAAAAAAATTTTTTTTTTTCCCCCTTTTTTTTAAAAAAATTTTTTTTCCCCCCCCCCTTTTTTTTTTAAATCCAACAATTTTTTTTTAAATTTTTTTTTCCCCCCCAAAAAAAAAAACCCCCTTAAAAAGCCCCCTTTTAAAAAAAAAAAAAAAAAAAAGGGTTTTTTTTTAAAAAAAAAGGGGGGTTTCCCTGGGGGAAAAAACCCCGCAAAAAAAATTTTAAAAAATTTTTTTTTTTTTTTTTTTTTTTTTTATTTTTTTTTTTTTTTTTTTTTTTTTTTTTTTTTTTTTTTTTTTTTTTTTCCCCCAAAAAAAAAAAGGGGAAAAAAACTAAAAGGGAAAGGGGGGGGGGGGGGGGGGGGAAAAAAATTAAGGGGAAAATTTTCCTCCTTTTTTTTTTTTTTTAAAAAAAAATTTCCCAAGGGGGGGGGGAAAAATTTTCCCCCAAAACCCCAAAAAATTTTTAAATTTTTTTTTTAAATCCCCCTTTTTCCTTTCCAAAAATTTTTGGGTTTTTTTTAAAAAAAATTTTTTCCCAAAAAAATTTTTTTTTTTTTCCCCCCCCAAAACCAAATTTTTAGAATAAAAGCACCCGGGGAAAATTTCAACCTTAATTTTGACATTGGCAGACAAAGTAGGAAAGGAATTTTAAAAAAGGGGAAAAAAATTTTTTTTAAAAACCCTTTTTTTAAAAAAAGGGGGCCCCCTTTTTTTTAAAAAAAAATATTTAAAAATTTTTTTCCCCAAAAAACCCCGGCCCCCCCCTTTTTTTCAACCCCCGGGAAAAAAAAATTTTAAAAAAAAACCCCCTTTAAAATTTTGGGGGGAAAAAAAACCTTTTTTTTTGGCCCCCCCCCTTTTTTTTTTTTTTTTTTTTTTTTTTGAAATTTTAAACTTTTTTAATTTTCCCGGTTTAAAAAAAAACCCCAAAAAAACCCCCCCCCCCCCCCCGGGGGGTTAAACCCCCCCCGTCCCCCCCCCCAAAAAAAATTTTTTCCCCCCCCCCAAAATTTTCCCAAAACCCAAAAAAACCCCCCCCCCCCCCCCCCCAAAAAAAAACCCCCCTTTTTTTTAAAACCCCCCAAAAAAACCCCCCCGGCCCCTTTTTTTTAAAAAAAAAAATTCATTTTAAAAAAAAAAAAAATTTTTTTTAAAAAACCTTTTTGGGGAAAAAAAAAAAAAGCCCCCCCCAAAAAAAAAAACCAATTTTAAAAAAAGGGAAAAAAAAAAAAATTTCCCCAAAACCCCCCCAAAAAAAGGCCCCCAAAAAAAAACCCGAAAAACCCCTTTAAAAAACCCCCCTTTCCCCCCCCTTTTTCCCCGGGCCCCCCCCTTTTTTCCCCGGGCCCCCCAATTCCCCTTTTCCCCCCCCTTTTTGTTTTTCCCCCAAAAAAAAAAAATTTTTTTTTTAAATTTTTTTTTATTGGGGGGCCCCCTTAAAATGGAAAAAACCAAAAATTTTTGTTTAAAAACTTTTTTTTTCCCCCCTTTTTTGGGGCAAAAAAAAAAAAATTTTCCCCCCAAAAAATTTTAAAAACCAAAAAAAAATTTTTTTTTTTTTTTAAAAAAAAAGGGGCCTCCACCACCACTTTGCAGTAACCACGCCCACCACAAACCGACTGCACCCATGACCAGCCACTGCACCTACATCAGTTGCAACCACACCATGTGCCCATCTAGTGCGAACCTTGGCACCCTCCTGGTGGGTGCAACCAGGGGATCACAGGCGACTGCTGCAAATTGTTCATACGTGTTTTACAGTTTTTTTCCCCCTTTCGAAGCTTCCTGTATGGGTTTTATTATTGATTTATTTATTTTAATAGTGGGAGGCCCTACTGAACAATGGAATAAGGTCGGGATCCCTACTCAGTTGAGAATAGCAGGATTCTATTCACCCGTATTACCTAAGGTGCAGAGCATACACTGTCGACATTTTTTTATGTATTAACAGCAGGAAGTGTTGACTTTTTGGCAATAAACTCATTAGTAAAAAATCACAGGTTTTCTACAATGGTGCCATTGCCTGTAAAGCTCTGGTGGATAATGTCATAGAAACTATGGAAGTTGGTATCAGAATCACAGAGACATACAACATCAACATTTAGGTTGTGCACTTTGTAGTCAGACCATACCACAACAGATGTAATAAAATAAGACCTCCATAAGTATTATCTAATTTTACCTTTCTATTCAGCATAAAATCTTATTCTATGCTAGTTTCAAGTTTGTTATTGTGCTTTTTACATAATCTTCAGGCTTTCTTCACAAAATATGCAAGTGCTCATAAGAAGGGTTTTATTATGATTCCATGGCATTTCCCTCAGCCATCGAACTGAAGGCATAACAAGCAACATAATCTTTATAGAACATTTAAGGATGAAGCCTTAGACCCCATTGCACTTCAGGAAAGCCATTTACATATGCAGAATATTTATGACCTTTATATACTAACATATGGAAGACACATGCTTCAAAATTGACTAAAAAACTGTCCTCAGTACTGTAAAGGTTTCTTTAAGCAGGGCAGGATGAAGCTGTTATTGCTTGCTTTATAGAATCCAGAAGGAAAATGACACAAAATTGCACCTTGCAGATATCCAGCTTCCAGATAAACTAACTATAGGTATAAAAATATACCCTAGTAATCCTCCTCAAATTGGCAGTTGAAAATTTATACAACAAGAAGTGATAGAAGTGTACATCTCTGTATTTAACAAAGGATCGAATTGCTCCTCCAACTTAAATGCACATTGATGGGACCTGGACATGACACAAACCAACTTATAAGGCTGATTTCATAATATAACAGATCATAAATACCTTATGGAGCAAGAGGTCAAATTACTTACGCTGATGTTGGATTGCTTGTCCTCATGATCCTGCATTCTAATTGGTTGAGCCCAGAAGGCTTGTGTGCAAGCAGCATTTCCCTACGTAAAGCCAGCGAACATGATCAAGTTCATCTGACCAACTGTCATCTTCAAGCTCATATGTATCATTATTTTCATAGTTGAACTGGACAAGGGTGACAGAATTGAGGCAGTGTTCTGATGGTCAAGCAAGCCATCATCTGAAGGTTCGACTTTAAACCTTGCCAGGGAGAGGGTATCTGAAACGATTGAATGAGAGGTCAATTTGGACAGTTATGCTCATGAAATTGATTCTGTTCCAAAAACAGTATTAATGGCAGGCACATCGTATCAATTTTCATTAATCTTGAATGTGACCTTGATATTTGCCAGGGGCATTTTCAAAGCAGTAACCAGGATGTTGAGAGCATTTCATCGCCATGGCCGATTTTATCAGTAGCATCAGTCGATAAATCGGCCACAACTGCTTGACATAGATCAGATACACTTCCGTGAGAAATTTCACTAGACCGATTTGCAGCAGATCTCTCATCGGTCACTTCTATTTTCTCTCTCTTGAGAGGGCATCCCATGTCTTCTTCAAATGCTGTGCCATTACTCTGCATTGCCAAGAACTTCAACAAATGCAGTTACTATTTTTTTATATATAATATCAGTTTTTTTTATTAAACAACAAATTTACAGAAGGAAGGGAAATAGCCCACTATACAAGAGAGAAGCTCCACAAGAATCCTAAAATTTTGAGTTAACCCCTAAAACAAAAAACAAAGGGTGATTGGATCAAAATCTTGACAAGAAACACCATTTGGAGCAAAAAGTCACAATTGACTATTACTAGTATAAAAACAAAAGGTTCATGCGGATTACATCGCAACTAAGTGAGAATTAAGACCTAATCTTTTTTCATTCCATAATTTCCAAATAGTATATAACAAATTTACCCCCCAAAAAAATTATAGTATATAACAAACCCCCCCAAAATAATAGTTTCCAACAAGAAGTCAGCTTGGGACCCAGCGAGTTAAAGAGATCAAGAATATCCATTGCTTGGGAAGGCACCACCATACCGTTTCAATCTCATCTCCTCCAACCTGCTCCATACTTCACACACAAAAGACATTTTAGGAAAAATATGGCAAGCATCTCCTTCTCCCTATTCAAAGATAGCAGCAATTTTGAGGAGTAACACCCCCAAAGTACCAATTTATCAAGGGTAGTAAGTCTTTGATGAGCCCCCAAACCATAAGAAAAAGGAAAATCTAGGAGCCAACTGTTTTTGCCAAAGCCCCTTTAAAACCCAAAAATTTCCCTATTACTTTGTGCTCGAAGAGACCCCATAAGCCTCCTTGATAGTGAGCGATTTGTGAGCTTATCCTTCCAAACAAATCTATCATCTACTGGTTTTAGGGATGAAGGCACCATTCAATTCCCTCTCTTACATTGTCCCACAAACTCACCCTTTGGCAATCCCACCCCTTTTGATGAATAATACAACAAATTCTAGTTCCTTCCCGGAAACTAGAAGAGTATATAGTCCTTTCCAATAGCCAAAAATACAAAGGGCCCTTTTGGGTGCCAATTGTTGTACTAAAGCGATACGAAATTCCCATTACCCACCTCCCCCACTTAAACAAACCTTGTGCCAAAGGTCTCGATTGTAAAATTTTCTGCTAAGACCAAGAGACAGTTGCTAGAATTTTCATGGTCCAAAAAAATTTTTTTCTCTAATAAGTTCCACAAGCACCCAGCTAGGCCACAAGCTAATGCCCTCATCCAAGCAAGGTCCAAATTTGATTGAGTTGTGCTGCTTTATTCTAAGCAACAAGATCTACAATACCTAAACCCCCATCCTCCTTCAGTTTACATACTATTTCCCCAAACTAGATTTGCTTGGCTTTTCACTCATCACTCCATTCCATAAAAACCTTTTCATTTTCGTAGTCAAAATTTCATAATACTATTAGGTAAAATAAACATAGTTGACTTATCCAAAAAAATAAATAAAATAGTTGACCATAGACTTGCAAAGAGAATGATATTTTTTACCAATTGTACACAACCCAAAATAGGATAGGACTTTGCAAGCCCAATTATTGATGCACTTTCTAAAAATTGTCCATGAGAAAATGGCAAGTAGGGTTTGTTTAGCTTCTTTGATGAAAGAGGAACACCCAGATATTTGACAGGGAGATCACCAAGAGCAAAAGTCTACACATGAAGGGTACATTCCTTTTCTGCTTGTGACACCCCACTAAGAAAAACATGGCTTTTCTCATTGCCTACTTTGAGGCCAAACCAACAAATAGAATTTCATCTAAACCCTCTTTAAACAAAGCTGCAGATCTCATATCACACTTAGAGAAAATCTTTTTAAAATTTACAAAACATAGGGATTGGGCCCCCTTTCAACGTTTCCAAAATAAGTGAAAAAACCCTCTTTCCTTCTACCCCCAAAC
>JBBMOL010003117.1:0-18344 GCA_037954665.1 Laguncularia racemosa | reverse complement strand
TTTTTGATTTAGTAGAGGGCTAAAATTATTATAGTAATATATTGGATCAAGGCTATAAATTATTTGACTTACTATTGGGCTAGGTAATAGGGTCTAGTGAGTCTCGTCCATCTATTAGGATGACTTAGGGAAATTGGGTTGATGGGCTTGGAATAGGGATCATTGAATTGGTCTATTTGCTTTCAACCTTTCTCAAGTAGTCATGAGTAAGGCTATTGGCCTTGGGATCATGGCATGCTTACCATGATAACCTTAGAATAATCATACTCCATCTCATCCTTCGATCATTAAGGTGATTGGACAAATGTTATTAAGCCAAAGAGTATATAAATACTCAACCATTTCTCCTTGTTTAGGATAACTCTAGAGATTAGAGAAACAATGTTTACTATGAAACCTTTGATCTTTACGATCAAATAAGCATTCAAACAAAGAAAAATCTCAATTACTCAAGAATTATAAGTTTGATGCCTAAGGTTCCATAAATCCTCTTATTTATCACTTGTGCATTAGTGACTATGATTCCTTGTTCCTCTTCCCTATCATTCTCTCCTAATCATCAAACTACGTTTGTTACCTCTATGTTACTTCTTTAAAACCACATATAGCATGATACTCGCATGACACTCAAGTTATCACTTTAGTTGAAATCCTTTATTTTATTTTTGGTGACTTTACTGGGGATTGTTTACTACTGCAAATGAGAAGAATGACACCAAGTTCTGTAGATATCATATGATTGTGGGCTATCCCACTTTAGAGTATTGGACCCTAAAGAAGATATTTAATGATATGATTTATAATAGGAAATTAGTTAAAGAGGATAATGATGTTCACAACAATTTACTCCTTACACATAACGCAAATGTTGTGAGTCATGATTCTAAGAGCGAAGGAGAAGATGTGCCACAAACTGAGGCATGTGAAGAGCATGAGCTTCCAATTGAGAATGAACAAAGCACTTGCCTACTATGGCTATAGCCCATTTAAAAATGCTAACTTAAAAAAAGTTCTTTGATATGTTGGGATTTGATGAAGATGCATAATTTGCAACCATAACTATACTCACTTAGATTTCCAAAAGGCAATATGGAAAGTGTAGCTGGCACAACCTATATGAAGGATGGCATAAGCACATGAGAATATGATGCTCTTTACTTATGCAAACATGTGCTCAAGTCTAAATCATAACAATCCTCTATATGTGAAGAGCGTGCTTAGTGGTCCCCAATCAAGGGGTTATGTCAATGACTACATTGAAAGTCACAAAAATTGACAATTGGCGATTGGTGAAGCAATCTATTGTAGTTAACAACTTCAATAATTCATCCACAAAAATAGTAGGGTACGTTAATGTAGATTTCAAGGTAGGACCTATACAAGACTATATGATTTCATGTGATTGACACACTTATATCATATCACCTACTAGTAGGGAGAAAGTAGTTTATATGATCACCACCTCATTCCCTTAACATGGTATTAATGCATCAAAGGCCATTAGAAAGGGAAAGATGTATTAATCCTTAGCATAAAAAACGCTTTTGAGCATAGTGAGTCATATCTCACTAGAAGCTATGTTCTTTAATGAGTATACCGAAGAGCGAAAGACCATTTTTGGGTAAAACCATTTGGCTTACCACTTCTCACATTAGAGGAGACCTAAGAGAAGAATCAAAGAAAGAAGAGATGTGTAGCTCCAAAACTAATGAGTTTGAAAGTTTTGTTAGGGCTAATAGGCAAAGAGTATACTATTTATGTCGGTTTATAGGATTTGCATCTAAATAAAACTTACTTGTCTTCTTCAAATCTCGTACCAATATAAGAAGCCAACCTATCCCTTTAAAGATATAATATCTCAATTAAAGCCTCAAGTTAAGGAAATTGAAGAATTGGACATAGTAGTACCAAGGGAGTCTCTATGACCTATCTTCATTAGCAAGAGTCTCTTTCAAAAGATTAAGGTCCACTTAGTAAAGTTGCTAAGGGAGTATAGAGATATATTCGCATGGATGATAATTTTATAAATTTCATAATTTTCCCAACTTAAAGTTCCATTTCACTCTATTTTTGAGCTATATTGGTTAATTTTAGGAGAAAAGTGATAATTGTGCACAAAATAGATCAACTATCTTAAATTTATTAAAATGATTTAAAAAGATTACATATATGCATGGAAAAATATTGATTTTTAGTGTCTTGTGTAGGTGTGGTAGTCCTTATTAATTGAAACAAGGGAGCCTAATTAGGGGAATCAAGTTACAAGCTCTACCAACCTGTTAGTAGCAACCTTATTGATTGTCTGTAAGACTTAGAGTATCAGGTGTTCACTCCATTGACTAATCGAAAGCGGAGGATGGAAGAATTGTAAATTTTTGCTAAGACAATTCTTTCTCCAACTAACTAGTCGCTGAACACATTATTGACTAGTTGGTACATAAAAACTTTTGTTAAGGCTTTGTTTGCAATGCACCATTTTACTTAATGAAGCAGTGACCAGAGCTCAACATGTGTCTACCAATTGGTCAGTAGGCATGCTACTAAATGATTGGTAAGACTTGATTATAAATTCTGTAGGAAGCTCACAAATTATAGAACATGGCTCATTTGGGTTAGGATTTTAGTCATTCTCTATAATTTCCTTAGGTTTAGAGTAGTTTGGGGTTAGTTTAGCATGGTTTTAGTGATTTCTTGGGAACATATTTAGAGGAGAGATTTCAAGCATTTTTCAAGTTGTTTTATTATTGATACGAATGATAAAGGCATATTTATCATGTTATATCTTGTGATTAGTATATATATTATTGTCAATTATTAGAAATTTCCAATAAAAAGATACTTAAATTGCATTTATGTTAAGTTTCTTAGGGATTAATGGACTTGAAGATGTACATGATGCAAAAACATGAAGAAATCATAAGCAAAGGGATGAGATATAGCCGTGCCTTATGTAGTGTTTTTCCTTTCCACAACTATTAAAGAAAAAACAAAGGACGAGGGGGCTTAAGGGGATAGCCTACGACCGTTCTTCATGTGGTGGGTGTGTTTACCCTGAGCCATGGCTGTGCCTAAAAGAAGAGGAAAGAAGAAAATGCCGAGAAGCTTATGGAGTTATCCTACGGCGTGGTTAATGTGGGTGGCAGTATACAACCACATTTCCACGACGTGCCTCATGTGGTAGACTACCGACTTTTCATATTCTTGTGCAATTTGTACGTTTCTGCGGAGCATAAAAGAGGGGTGAGAAAGAAAAGAAAGGAGGACCGGGGGGGAAGGAGTGGAGACTTTGAACAATTTAGATTTGAGAACTTTGTTTTGAAAAATTTTAGCTTTTTACAAAGGGAATTGAAGATTGAATTCAATTGTACTTCCATCAATTGAGATCAAGTCAGAAATCTTGAAGAGTTGTTTTAGGATCTTATTTCCAGATTTGCTACATATTAGTGACTTCTTATCCTAATCATATTTTGCATTTCTGTGAATTGGTTTTATGTCTTTAATGGATTCTTTAACATTTTTCGTTGAATTTTGTCTTGTTGTTATCAATTGTATGGTGGCTAATTTCATTTGTGGGAATAGTGGATGAAGCCCTAGTTTGCTAAAATGATTAGTGTAGTTTGGTTATGAGATTGACATATATGTGGAGTATTCATGTTGTGAATTCCTATAATTTCAATTTAATTGTGATAAGATTAGATTGTTAGAAATCCAATCAATACGAAAGTGGAGATAGGATTTGTTAGGAATTCTTAATTAGACTAATGAGACAATGCGAAAGCGGCGTTAATTGGTTTAATTAGGGTTCATATAGAGATTAAAGCTATGTTCTAATTAATTATTCACTAAGAGATTAGGGATAATTGTATTTAGGGCATAAGGCGATCATAGCATTGAAAAATGTATGAGAGTATATTTAGAATCCTCTGTTAATTAGAGATACGAAAGTGGACTAATTGATTTGAGGTTTAAAATGTTGAACTCACGTGAATAACCACATATAAGTTGATTTTAATAACTTAACGGTAGTTTGATTAGCATGACTAGGGTGAATTCTAAATTCCTGCTGTTCAATTGGAAGCATTTATAAAAAATCTTATAATTTTCCATTAGCATAGCACTTAATTTAATCTCTTTAGTTAAATATATAAAGATTCCTATTTGAATTACCTAAATATTAGTATAAGTTATTATAGGTTTGGTAATCTTTTTAGTCCCCGAGGGAACGATACTCTACTCATCATATATTACTTGATTGCGACCTAGTATACTTGCTAGCGGTTTCACATATACATTTCACGAGTGATCAACGAACCACGCCAACCCGTGACGAAACCCAATACCAATACGTTTGGAATTTGTTGCCTAAGACACATTTCTTCTTCCGGCTTGGCTCTCATCATGGATCTCATCAATTATCTTCAAACTTGGTGACTTCTAATCCTTATACTAATGATGTTATTAGTTAAATCTTTGCTTGTTTTTGTTTCTATCATGTTTAATATTAGTGGCTAAATAGTTTTTAGTGGGTTTATTATGTAGTAGATGATGGATAATGCATGAATAATTATTTGTTAAATGGGTATGTGTTTACATGGTATTTTGTTTATAGTTGCTCTTGTATGTTTGTTTAAATCACAACTGATACTTAAGTTTTTGTAAACGAGAGTATTTGATAGCTTTAATTGGTATTAGATATTCGTTAGAGTAGCTAAGGTGTTTTCAAATGGTAAGCAATATCAGGTTTGGCCAAAAACATTTAAAACTCACATGCTTTACACGATTAGAAATATAGGTTATTCAACTTGATCATGCTTAACCCATATTTCCAACTAGAGCATTTGATTGGTGATGACAATTAAATGTTTTAACAATAACTATAGGATATTTACCATTAACTGGTGAATTTACTACAAAAAAAGAATGTCATTGCCCTTGATTGGAGATGAGTTCTAGTGAGTTTGGCCAAAATCCTTTTAAACATTACTCAATTTAACTTTGTTACATCCATTATATTGGAAATTAAAGGGTATGACACACTAAACTCACACTTCTACGATTATTGGTTTTGTATTAGTTAGCTTAGTTCATTTTGTTTACATAATTACAAACTCTTGTTATCGTTTTGCCTAAATTAGAGTAGTAAGCTTAGTTTAGCACTTAGCTATTGCCATCATTTCTTCCTGAGAGATTGACTAGTGGAATTCACTAGTTTTTATTATTGCAACATGATTCCGTAGATTGGTCGGTAAAACATGCTTGCTTTGATTAGTCTAAATCATTTTTATAGTAGTGTCAACATGCTATCAATGGATGTACAATGAAATGCCAAAATTGGACCTCATTCTAATAGTACACAAATTTAAACATCATAACTAAGGTTAAGCCAATGAAGTAGGGACAGTGGATCTTCTGCCTAAAAGTTGAAATCCAAAAAAAAGAGAAGATTGAAAAGTTAGTTTGGGTTGGCTTCAGTAAGCCAATTGAGCATCTTAATGGCTAGCTAATATCATGTCGTTGAGTAAAAAGAATGGTTAAATATGAGTCTGTGTGGACTATCGTGACCTCAACAAGGATTGTTTGAAAGATAACTTTCCACTACTTTAACATTGGTACATTAGCATATGCCATGACAAGACAAAAACTATTCTCATTTATAGATGATTTCAACACTTACAATCAAATCAAGATGGCTACTAAAGATGTCAAGTGTACTGCCTTAAGGATTTTAGTGGAAAAATTCCACTACACTATTATGCCCTTTAAGCTCAAGAATGCAGGAGCCACTTATTAAAGGTAATGACCACCATCTTCCATGCATGATGCATGACTTCATGGAGACTTTATTAATGACATAGTCATTAAGTTAAGGTAGACATACTTGATCACTTGATACATTTGCAAAAGATCTTTGAGTGATGATGACCATATAAGTTACGCATGAACCTTTAAAGTGTATTTGTGGTGTAGCCTTTAGAAAAAAAACTTTGGATTTGTTGTTCATAGAAAAGAGATCAATGTTGATTCAGTGAAGGTATGGGTAGTACAGTCTATGCCCTCACCTACCAATCTAAAGGAATTTAAAACCTTTATGGGAAAGTTTCTTATATTAAGCGATTTATTGTTGTATAGAGAGAAATCTCTCATTTGTTATAATAGATCATGAAGAAAGGGGTACTATTTGAATGGGGACAATCATAAGAGGGGGCCATTTAGAAAATAAGGGAAATACTTACCTCTCCATAAACAATGATAATGCCAGTTAAAGGACTACTAATAATTCTTTATTTAACATTCAACAAGTCCATTGGAGTTTTATTAGCATAAGAACTTGACGGTAAGGAACAACCGGTGTCACGTTCTTAATCCTTTAAGATGAATAGTCTGCCATGTATCCCACTTAAGTAAGATATATAAGGCTTACCTTTACTACTTTAGCAAGTTTTAAATTATATTTCAATTTACAAAATCATTATATTTAATTTTTAAAAAACATTAGAAGCTTGTAGAATGATTAGGTAACTGAAAGTAGTGGAAAGTTGGGTTTTAACCAAATATACTCATAAAGTCTTGAAAATTTTCAAGGCTCAGGGCTTAAAAGATACCAAAATCTAAAACATTTGATCAAAAGTCTCAAATAGTTCCAAAACAATCCATAAAAGTCCCAAAAGTCCTAAAAGTGGCCATTTAGAAAATAAAGGAAATACTTACCTCTCCACAGACAATGATGATGCTAGTTGAAGGATTGCTAATAATTCTTTATTTGACATTCAACAAATCCATTGGAGCTTTATTAGCATAAGAACTTGACAGTAAGGAACGATTAGTGTCATGTCCATAATCCTTAAGCACGAATAGTCTACCATGTATCCCACTTAAGTAAGATATACAAAGGCTTACCTTTTACTACTTTAATATGTTTTAAATTATATTTTAATTTAAAAAATCATTATGGTTAATTTTTTAAAAAACATTTAAAAGCTTGTAGTATGTTTGGGTTTAAATTTGAAAGTAGCGGAAAGTTGTTTTAACCAAATATACTCATAAAAGTCTTGAAAATTATTAGGGCTTAAGGCTTAAGGCCCAAAAGATACCAAAATCTAAAAAATTTGATCAAAAGTCTCAAATAGTTCCAAACAATCCATAAAGTCCTAAAAGTCCTTAAAGTGGCCATTTAGAAAATTAAGGAAATAGTCACCTTTCCTTAGCAATGACAATGCCAGTTAAAGGACTACTAATGATTCTTTATTTGACATTTGACAAGTCTATTGGAGCTTTATTAGCATAAGAATTTGATGGTAAGGAATGACTAATGTCACTTTCCTTAATCCTTTTAAACATGAATAATCTACCATGTATCCCACTTAAGTAGATATACAAAGGCTTACTTCTACTACTTTAGTAATTTTTAAATTATATTTCAATTTTACAAAATCATTATAGTTATTTTTGAAAAACTTTTAAAAGCTTGTAGTATGATTAGGTAGTGAAAGTAGTGGAAAGTTGTTTTAACCAAATATACTCATAAAAGTCATGAAAATTATTAGGGCTCAGGGCCTAAAAGACACAAAAAATCTAAATAATTTGATCAAAAGTCTCAAATAGTTCAAAATAATCCATAAAGTCCCAAAAGTCATAAAAGTCAATCATCCTCACTACTCTCATAAAAGAAACAATAAAGTAAACATATATTGATGTCCTTAACTAGGAAAATACTAAGCGTCGCTCCCATAGTCCCAAAACTCATCATCAGAGCCGAAGCCTAAGTAATCATATAATATATTATTAGAATATAAATCATCATCATCACCTGTAAAATAGTAAGAAGGGGAATGGGTAGCTAAAACTTTGTATAGAATATCTACATACACACTTTTGCATGTCATGCATGATTAATCTAATGCAACGGCAAGAAACCATTTATTTCTTTAATTTAAAATTAAACAAGTGTATATGGGAGTAGCTCATGACTAGACACCTTAGGAATAAAAGGAGTTTGACCCTACTTGATTGGCATTAGGGGACTATCATGGCATATCGGCTACCATGACCAAAAGCATAATTGAAACCAAGTCCTTTTCGATATAAGTAGCTTCAAGGTGTTCACCTAAAAAAATTAGGCTATTACCATGGTTATAGTCTATTTTATTGTCCCATATGAGACCTATACCTTGTACGATGTCTAGTTGACTTCTCTCCACTTCTATTGCTGCTTCGTGTGAGTTTTAACCCTATCAATTGCCCATTGCACCACCTTTGTAGGCAAGCACCTATAATACTTTTTTCACTATCTAGATCGGAGGACCATACACATTACATCACCCAAATACTTTAGGCTAAGTTACATATTAGTTCATTTTAAATTTTCCTAAGTGGCACCAAACAAATAGACTATCCTATATGTGGAAGCTAAAAGGCATAAGTTGAATGTTGATTAGAAGATCCTCTAACTTGATTAGAGACTCATATATAATCAAACAAACAATTACCATTGATTAGTATTAAGGTATAATAATTTAATTGAATTAAGTTCAATCCCATTTCATTTAAGTAATTTATTGCTATTTAGACCTAATGGGCTTGACTTAGTATTTCACTGAGTGTGAGCCTACTAAGCCTATAGGTCTACTTAAAATTTCTAAATTAGCTCACTATATTAGCCCACTTGTTATTAAATTATTAATTCCAATTTCATTTATTAAATCCATTAGTTTAATTAATTATTAGTGTGATGACTTGATTAATTGAATTGGTTCAAGGGTAGTGAACTAATTAAAGATAAGATTAAACCGATTGGGGTAATTTGGATTTGGTTCATCTTTAAGGGATTCAACCCTAAACTAATTTTAATTTGATCTTTAATAAACTATTTTCTTTAATAGATTGAAAATTGGTTTGAGACGTGAATCGACTGGTTCATTTGAATTGGTTTTAGGTCAGTTTAGTCCCCATGGGGTGACGCTTAATTACAAATATTTGCACTAATTACCACTTAGCCCATTATTTACCACAAACACATTATTATACTTGAAAATAGTATTTTAAAGATCAAATTCACTTCCTTTACAACTTTGATTCAAATTTTTAATTCCATTTTGGGTGAAATATGTTTTGTTTTTTATGAAATAGGTTGTAGAAATCAATTTTACATGCTAAATTGTACATGAATTGTTCATTAACTAAATTCTCATGGAAAAATGCATTTTGATGATTTGGGTTAAATAATTTGGATCAAACTTACATTTTAGGAAGATCTAATTGAATCTTGAAGATGGCACTTAAATATCTTTCAAGAATATTAAAATTCTAGTTTGGAAAATTTAAATATTACAATAACAACTTCCATTTTTATAATATATATTATAATGAATTAAATCATACCAAAACAGAACAAACTTCATTCTAGCTTCTTAAACATACTTTAAACATCATTTAAGCTTCAATTACATTGTCAAGAACATGCTAAATTTTCTAGAAAAAACTTCCTAAACATCTAACCCAAAATAGCATATTTCTCACTTATTTTAAGTTAATTGAGTCAAACTAAAGCCAAATTGTTCTTAACTTCTTCCATTACTCCAATCTCATTCAAACTTCATAATTTGAGCAAATTAAAAAACCTCATTATGGGCATGAATAACCTAGAAACGTCCAGCACTTAAAACACATCTAAACTTAACTGTTTCGTTTCCCAATTTGTTTCTATTCACCCAAAACATCTTGAATCAACTTCTACCAATTTCCAATCATCAAATCATTAATTCAACATAATTTAACTTCTCGAATACCCATTTCTTTCTTTTTATCACTGCTATAATATAATTTTCCCAAATCATCAACTTCATTTATCACACCCCCAAAGTTTAAATTTAAAACCTTCTAAACTAACGATTGTCGATCTTATATCATCAAAACATAAGATTTAACCAAAATCAAAACCCGAATGTTCTCCACATGCATGGTCACATCAAGTACAATTAACATACCTAAAACTTCATTGCATCAATAATAAAAAATTCTACTTCATCAATTAACACAACCTAGCATCATTCAACATGATCTAATATTTCATCCAAAAAAAAAAAAATCATTCAACATGATTCACAAATTCAAACGCCCAATTCTCAAATTATACCCACAACACCACCTTTCCTTACCCTTTAATGATAGGAATCAAAATCTGACAAGACCTATCATTGGGGGCAAGAACTAAAGGAATTCGAATTTTGGTGTGAGGGCCCATTTTGAGCAGATCGACCCCGTAATTATTTTTAATTAAACCTCTTTTTTATTATTTTTGTATTATGTTTTCCAACAGGCACACTTTCATATTTTATAGGGCAATGGATAAACTCCTTAGACTCAGCTTGTGGGTTTCCATGGCCCGACCTGAACCGCGATGAGTTGGGCCGATGAATCCTATAGAAGACCGGCATCTTGAAGCCCATTTCTTTTATATATTTTTCTTTTATGAACTTTTTGGTTGTATTTGGTTTGAGACACTTTTATTTCCTTGTAATTTTCATTTAGGACTAGCCACCTTAAAAGTGACAAACTTGTAATTTTGACCACTTTCTAACCCTAGGGAGTAGCAAGTATAAATACTTGCTTAAGAGGGGGTTTGAAGAGGCCATATTTTGCAGAATTGAGAGTTCATTTTCAGTGAGAATTGGGTTTCCTAATTGTCATTAGACTCTTATCAATTTAAATCCCAAGAGTTGAAATTGGTGGGGGAGTGTAACACCTTGAAATTGTGAGTAGTATCAATTTCATTTTGTTGTGATTTCTTTTCTTCTTTTGTGTGTCATATCTAGGGGTGAATTGAGATAGTTTTTTGGATAGATTTGCTTCTTATTATTTTCGAATTCTTGTGTTTTAATTAAGATCCTTTGCATTTGAATTCGGTTATCCTTAAAGAATACTTCTTGAAACGTGATTATCACTTGTGGAAAGGAAGTTCTTAGAATTGAAGTTTTTTTTTGAATTTATGGATTATTCACGTGGGATTATATGTGATTAGTGTGATGTTAGAAGAGATTATTATTGTGGTATCACAATTGCAAAATTGAGTATTTGGATTTCATGCAATCTTCACTGGGGGTTTACGCAATTTTTTCCCTTTTGGAACCAGTTTGTTGTTGATTGAGTTTGTGTTTTCTTGGTCTTTTGATTGTGCTTCCAAGTGGATTTAGGCCACATCATCTTTTTGGTATCAGAGCACAAGTTGAGAAAAGGGATTAATTGTTGGTTGATTTCATGATTATCATCATCAATTAGGGTTATTCAATTTTGAACCACAATTGTGTTGTTTATAGTTGTGAATTGCGAAAAATTACCTTGATTGGAATTTTGATTTGTGCTTGTTAGAGTTGGATTGGGAGGTTTGTTTTTAGCTTCTTGTGGTTGATCAATTTCGGGGGAAGGGAAGAGTAGAAGTGTGTTATTCATTAAAATTTTTTGAATTTGAAATTTACCCCATCCATACCGTGATTGATGTGTTGTTTGAAGAAGCTTTGGAGTGTGTTGTGTGAATCCTTGTGCAATTCGAAATTGGAGCATTTGCAATTTCCAGATTTGAAGTTTTGTGGAAGGATAGCATCCTTTGAATTCAAATACTTCTTTAAGTTTGAAAGCAATTCATTAAGTAATTAATAATTTATTGATAATTTGAATGTTGTTTTTTTACCATTTGTGGAGAAGGTTGCATTTAGTGGAGTGATTTCAAATTTGGGAATTTTGTTGCTGCCAATTGCTTGTGGTTTATGGTGTGATTGGGAGTTGTGTAGTGGCAAGGAGTTTACACCTTGAAGTATTGTAATTTAGAGGTTGTGCTTATAAAAAAAAAAAAATTTTGGGGTTGTTTTTCACCCTGGTTTTATGTGTATGAATTGTGGTGTAAAAAAGGGGTATTGAATTGTTGGCATTGTGTTTGTATGTTGAGTGAGGGAAATTTCCATTTGTGGAAGTTGTGTGGAGTAAGGTGCTGCACATTAAGGCTAAAGTGTGAGAGGTAGTGCATGGATAACGAACGTGAAGGGGAAGAGTAGTGTTTACAATCGAGAAGTGGAATTGTGTAGTGTGTGCATTTTCAGAACTTTGAGGAATCACAATTGTCATTTTTCATATTTGAAATCAGAATTAAAGTGTACATTAAAAAGTCATTTTGAAATTTCAAAACACACATTAAATCTAGTTAATTGGGGTGTCATTTGAATTTGAAATAACTTCTTTTCCATTTGTGGAATCTTGCACTTATTGAGCTCATTTTGAATTTGAAAGTTGAGCTGCCTTTTTCTTTGAAGTTGTGGTTTGATTTTTGTATAGAAGTGGGGAAGTGTACCATAATTTGAAGAGGTGTGTGTGTGGAGTTATGTTTTAATACATTTAGGAAGGGTGTATGTAATTGGCGTTGGTTTTTATGTGTGTTGTATAGTACTTATTTTTGGTGGCATGAAATATAAATTTTGGAACCGTGAGCTAAAAGGGGAGTTGCGTGGTGGTGAGTTGTGTTTTTGTGTTGTGTTTAAGTTTCTGCCCATTGGAAATAATTAGTGTGAAACAAAGCAAGAAAAGGAAAGTTGAGTAGTGGAATTTGAATTCAAACAAACAAATAAGTGTGAAGGTTTAAATTTAACTCATTTTCTTAACACTTGTGATTGGAAATTTTAATTTAACTACTTAGAAATATTGTATGTACTTCATTTATTTAACTTTACTTAAAGTACCAAGAATTTTTTCATTGTGCTTCAATTATTTCAAATTAACTTTTCTTAAAGTAACAATTTAAACATTTCTTGTATTGGTTGATTGTGAGCACCGTGGGTGTGTAGGGGCGTGTAAGGGGTATGTTGCCGTGGTGTGGTGTAGTTATTGGGTTGTTGAAATTAGTAAGCAAAAATGTTTAAGTGAGTTGTATTTGTCTACTAACTATTGCATCGGGACTTGACTTCCTTTCAAACCATTGATGGGGGACAAAGAGAAAAAATTGTTCCATATTTCTTGTTTGGGTACAAGGAAACTTGTGCGCAATTATTATTGATGGTAGTAGTTTGTACTAATGTTGTAGCCGCATCATTAGTATCGAAGTTGAAACTTGAAACTAAATCCAATCCCAAATCCTATACATTACATTGGTTTAAATGATCATTTATGGTCTTTGTAATAATCCAAAGGGCCTAGGGTACTCTTCAGTATAGGGGACAAGTACTATGATGAGCTTGATTTTGATTTTTTTTCCTCTTTGTGCATCCCATATATTACTTGGGAGACCATGGGTTTGTTTTGATTGGATGGTATTACATGAGGCTATAGAAATACTTATATGTTTAAAAAGGATGATAAACGTATAGTATTGAACCCTATGTCACCATCAGAGGTCCAGGAGATGCAAAGACAAATAAAACAACCATCACAGGTTCGTGAGGTCATAGCCACATGATCAAACCTTCAGAGGACAAACTGTGCAGACGCAGGTATGCCAACTTTCAAAGGTTCTTAAGGGCTCTGTGACACGGCCAAACCCTTTAGAGCATAAAATTTGTCAGACCCGATGTGCTAACTTCAAAGGATCCTGATGATCATAGTCAGATGAGTAGACTACTAGAGGACCAAACTGTTCAGGGTCAGTTATGTTCTCCTTTAGAGATACTAGTGGTTCACGGCAGTTGAGTAAACCATTGGATATTCTGAAGATCAGAGTCAGATGAGTTTATCATTAGAGGGCCAGAATGTTCAGAGACAGTTGTGTTCCCTTCAGAGGTCTCAAGGGCAATGAGCAGTTGGGCTAACCATTAGAAGCCATGAGGATCAGCGACATACAGATGAGTTAGAAAATGAGGAAACAATTTTCAGTGAAATGGGTTGAAATAGGGGACACCTCAGTGGATAATGGGTAATTATTTGTGTTGTAGAAGAGATATATCCTGGAAATGGAGGAGAGAAACAATCATCCCCATGGATTTCAGATTTTGGGATTTGTAGTGATATTTCTTCAGGTGGCTTGCTAGGAGGAAACGAAGTCTCTACTGCATTTGATTTTACCAGATTTGAGGACAAATCTTTTTGAGGCCTGAGGAGATGATAGGAATCAAAATTCGACAAGACCTATCATTAGGGCAAGACTAAAGGAATTCGATTTTTTGGCGATGAGGGCCCATTTTGAGCAGATTGACCCGGAATTATTTATAAATTAAACCTTTTTTATTATTCTTGTATTGTGTTTTCCACAGGCACACTTATCATATTTTATAGGGTAATTTGGACAACTCCTCAGACTCAGCTTGTGGGTTATTTGGATCGACCTGAACCGACGATGAGTTGAGCTGATGGATCCTATAGAAGCCGGCATCTTAAAGACCATTTCTTTTATATATTTCTTCTTTTATGAACTATTTTGGTTGTATTTGGTTTTGGGACACTTTTTTTTCCCTTGTAATTTTCATTTAGGATTAGCTACCTTAAAGTGGCAAACTTGTAATTTTGATCACTTTCTAACCCTGGGGTTTGCAAGTATAAATACTTGCTTAAGAGAGGGTTTGAAGAGGCCATATTTTGCAGAATTGAGAGTTCATTTTCACATGAGAATTAGGGTTCCTAATTGTCATTAGACTCTTATCAATTTCAATCCCAAGAGTTGAAATTGTGGCCAGTGCAAACACCTTGAAATTGTGGAGTAGTATCAATTTCTTTTGTTGTGATTCTTTTCTTCTCTAGTGTGTCATATTAGGGGTGGGAAATTTAAGATAGTTCTTGGACAGATTTGCTTCTTATTATTTTTGAATTCTTGTGTTTAATTAAGATCCTTTGCATTTGAATTCGGTTCATCCTTGAAGAAAACCTCTTGAAACGTGATTATCACTTGTGGAAAGGGGGTTCTTAGAATTGAAGTTTTCTTTTGAATTTGTGGATTATTCACGTGGGATTATATGTGATTAGTGTGATGTTTAGAAGAGATTATTTTGTGGTATCACAATTGCAACATTGAGTATTTGGATTTCATTGCAATCTTCACTAGGGTTCACGCAATTTTTGCCCTTTTGGAATCGGTTTGTTGTTGACTTGAGTTTGTGTTTCTTGATTTTTTGATTGTGCTTCCAAAGTGGATTTAGGCACATCATTTTAACTTCATTCCACATTCTTATACCCAAAATTAAACATCAATTAAATTAAAATTTACTTACATATCTTGATTGTAGATCACTCAAATACTTGCTCCATTTCGAAAGTTTCCCAAAATCGCCTAACTAATCTTTAAGGACCCAAAAGTCCCTTAAAATCAAAGATTAAACCCTATTCACCATATTTAATCTTTAGTTTCAAGAAATGTTTTATCTTATATCCAAAATCTAACTTGGTTCTTGAAATTTAACTTACCTTGCTCTAAGAGGATCCGCATTGTTAGATATGTTGAATAAGTTATGTTAATAACAAAATGTAGACAATATATTTTTAAAATTTTTTTATGATAACTATGGATTCATGATTTTGAATGAATAAATGATATATTATGATTAATTTTTGTTGGATATGTTATAGTGGAATATATGCATTTTTGATATAGGATATAGTTCACGGATATTCTTAAATCGATTATGTGGTATTTTGGAAAGTTTTGGAGAAAGTTTATATGTTATCTAGCATCAATATGAAACTATGTGGTATTATGATTAACTTAGGAAGGGTTTAATTATTTTCTGACAAAACGTGAGAGCACATGAAGCTATTTCAAAACCCAAAGATAAGATTTCAAAAGTATAAAAGGGAAAAAAAAAGGATTAGAATTCATAATAAGTCAAGATCCAACCTCCACTAGTTGAATATATTTGGAAAATATATAGTTTTGTTCCATTTAAAGAAGAATTGTTATATCATGGGGATTTCTCAATAGAATGAGAAAGTTAATTATTTGTTGAAGACATATTTGGGAAAACAATAAATTCTTATTGAAGAATAATGATGAGATTGCCATATTGATCTAGATGATTGCTGGGAATGAAGCATATAAATACATGAAGTCAAGAGTAGAATGAAATATATAACAACAATTAGATATACAAATATACTCTACCTATGTGAAAAATCCCAAAAAATAATTCAAAGGGTCAATGGGAATGAAAAGGAAAAATTTGAAATTAGTTAAGAACGATTTACAAAGTTGGAAAACCATTTTATTCCCCCAAAACGAGTCTTTTTACCTTGAAATTGGATTTATCGGTTTTAGACTCGAATTAACTTAGAGACCCTAAATATAGTTCTGAGATCTTGATTAGGTAAATATAAAATCAATTACAAGTTATTTAGAGACAATTGGAAGGAAAATTTTGAATTTGGAAGTCAATTGGGTAAAAATGACCAAAATTGCCCTTAAGCTTAATTTTATTGAAGGGTGGCTAAATTTTAGAGTTCCTAAGGGAAATTTAGGGAAATGAGTGAATCATTTTTCAGCTAAAATGAAGTGGGAGAAAAAGAGAAAAAAAAAAAAAATCCAAAACATTAGTTTAAACCCTAAACCATAATGTAGCTTAAACCCTTTTTAATTAACTACTAATCTAGTTGATTTATTGTGAGTTTTAGGTGCAAGATCAAGTGAAGATCTTGGTTTAAGGGGTTCTCACAATCATAGTCAAGTTGGGTTAAGGTAAGTAGTTTTAGTGAGGTTTAAGTTGCTTTAAAGATGTAAATCCTTAGTCTTGATGTTAATTAAGATGATTTGATGTGAAGGAATGAAGTGGGATCAAAGAAAACTCTATATTGGTGACTTCTAAGTGGCTACCAACTTTGGATCAAGAAAGGATTTATGGATCTCTATTAGATAAGCTCAAAACCAAGCATGCATGAGTGATTAAGGATGGTTGAAGTGATTAGACATGGTGATTAGATGATTAATTGAATGTTGATGAAAATGAACTTGGAATACATGTGACCGCCACTTGTTGTAATGATTTTTGGATGTCTTTTGATGATTTAGATGTTAATTTACATTCTAATATGCTAACTGTGATGTTGGGTATTGGATTTGATAATAAAATGAAGTCTGATGCATGATGATATGCTATATGTGTAGGGATAATTGTTGATGCCACAATGAGGAAGGAATTGGGATTTCATTTCATGTGAAGTTTGATTTAGCTATGAATGATGATAATTTGATGATTAAAGTATGGATATGTAGATTTATGAGTAGTCAAAGAGACGGTTTTGATATGTGTGATATATTAGAAGTGGATTTGATGATATAAATGAGTTAATGAATAAACAAATTCATTTGGTTGAAAATCAAGAATTTCTAGCATGTTGACATTTTTTTGAAGTGATAAAATAGGTTAAATTTGAAGTGGCTTGATGAATATCTAGTTTAGCAAAGTTTAGAAGTGATTTAGAATGAATTGGTGGATTAGTAGAAGTAATAATGGTTTAAAGGGTTTTTGGGTTTTTACTTGATTTGAACTTAAAATGAATAAATTATGGCTTTTTAAAAATAAGGCCATCAAAAGTGACGAATTAAAAAAATTTTAATACTAAATTGATTTAAATTTAAATCAACCCAATCTCAAGTTAGCCCATTCTATAGGCCTAAGGACTATATGAACAAAGATAGGAATTGACTTAGTGAATGGAATCAAATGACCAATGGGCTAAAACCTAAAACCTAGTTGAACCCAAATTTACCCTTTTTAAAGGTTATTCCCTAATGGGCCTTATCAAAATAAAGAATCTAAATCGAGCCTCAAGCCATATTAAGGTGATGTGCCTTAATTCAACAAAAGCATATACACACAAACATTGATGTAAATTCAGACAACCCCTCCACAAATGGCATGGACTCTAATCCTTTTGAATCCAATTTTTTAAATCAAATACCCTTAACACCAAATGATGATGTACTCAATTGGATTTTTAGTTAATATAAGAACAAATGGAAATCCCAAAGATTAACAATATAAAATGGTGTGAACCCCTTATGCAAAAGCTTCCATGCAAAAATAGCAAATTCTACTATAATTGAATACTCATAATGACAATGCAATTTAGGATCTAATTTCACTAAATTTCAAGCAAATTAATGATATAATTGATCCTAAAAATGAAAGTGAAACAAGAACAAATAGAACACAATCCAAATTTAAAACTAGATATGACACAAATTAACACGAAATGGAATCAACTAAAGGAATTGATATGACTCAATATCCTTAAGTTGCTACTCACTACAATCCTTAAAGAATTGTAAGAGTCTTAGAAAATTTGAGTATGAACCCTAATTCTCATGAAAATTGGCAGCAATTTTGTTTACTCTTGACTTCCCCCCCCAAACCCTACTTAAGTAAGTATTTTACTTGCTCCACTTA
>JBBMOL010003116.1:0-18366 GCA_037954665.1 Laguncularia racemosa | reverse complement strand
TAGCAACTCAATCGGTTATTGAGACCCCTAGTGAATTTTTTACTAGCTAAAAGAGCCTATGAGAATTTGATTGTGGCCAATGTTAAGAAAGTTGCTTTTAGTTTTATTTAAACCTACACATTTAAAATTTTTTTGCTTCTTAGTTTTTTTAAATAAAAAAAAAAACTTTTTTTAAACAGTTTAAAATTTTTAATAAATGCGAACTATAGCTGGTTTGATTGAATAGCGGTATGTAGGTACTTTTGGGACAACCTAAATGTAAATAATAATTTAAAAGTGGTATCATAAGACTTTAAAAGGTAGAGTTAAATTCCAAAATTTCTGGTTTTTTTTTATTAAAAAGTTTTACAGGGACTAGATTTAAAATTTTAGGACTAATCTACTCAATTATTCCAAATTTAAAACTTTTTTCCCAATCTCGATCGGTGGAACTCCTTTTTCTTAAACTAGATAAAAAAATTTTAAAAATTTTCCTAATATTGATCAAGGATTTATTTTAAAATGAGCATAGGGTTTAATGTAAATCATTTGGGAAAAAAAATCAAAATTTTTGGTTTAAAACAAGAGGCAACTCTACTAAGGTACACTAAGTAGGCTCACCACTTAAATTCCAAAAGTAGAATTTATGTTTTTTAAATTTATTTGTAAATTCTTTTTTTAGATTTTTTTTTCAATAAATAGTTGTACTAACTCTTTTTTATATAGCATTTAGGGTTTATTTGTTGGTGGCTTTGTTTCTTTTTTTTTCTTTTCTTTTTTTTTCTATTTGTTAAATAAAATCGCTTAAGAATTCCTAGCTACTTGAAAGTTTTAGGTGGAAAAAAAACCCTAAATTCCCAAAATGGGTAACTTTTAACAAAATTATCCTAAAGTGCAAAGACTTTCAAGCGCCCCATTCTCAGGTAAATTTGTTGTATGGGTTACCTTTTACATTTAGTAGTCCGTCAATTTGGGACTATTCAAAATTTTAGTCTATAAACCACACTACAATCAATTAAATTTGAGTACTAAGCCCCAAAATGATAAAAACTAATAAAGTGTTAAGTTATTTGGAATAAAGGCTTTGTGGGAACCCAAATTAAAACCTTAACATTGATTTAGCTAAATTTGATGGTGAAGTTGGAAAACATCGGGCTACTAGAGACTTCATCATCAATCAACTGTACCAGATCGACAAATGGATCTATCGAGCCCCCAATATCACACATCTTGCACCAAGTAACCCATGCTTAGAGATAAAAACCTATGTGGAATAGGTGTAAGCTCGAATGGAAGTTCACTTTGATAGTGTAGAACTAAAGCAGATGCCTAGAAGAATAGATTCAAAGAGTCCTACCAAAAGAACAAAGCTCTAGAAGCCCAAATAAGGATAACTTAGCAGAAGATTAAGGAGTTAGAAGCCCTAACCATTCAAGGGAAGGGAAAGAAGAAAGAGTCAGTGCCAAATCACCAAAAAAAAGAGGAAGCTCTTGTGAGAACCAACTACTAAGAAAAAATTGGAAGAATTAGACATTAAGTTGTTTTGTTTTTCTTTAATGTAATCAAGACATTGAAATTTGCAACTTTAATAAATTCCAATAATTTCAGCTTTAACAATTACTTGTTGGTTTCCATATTTGCATCTACTTGAATCATACATGCATTTGTTTTATTAAAAAAAAATGTACTAACAAGTTTTCCAATGTTGATCTATCCATGTTTTAAGATAGTGTTTGAACAACTGAACCCCCCAAGAAGTCTATACAACACCCATTTAGTGGAAGTTTTAGTCTCTTTCGATCCACCTAACCAATTTAGGAATGCTATGTAGGGGGCCAAAAAGAAAAACTAGTCGAGGTTCTAGCTCTCAAAAATGAGGAAATCAACTCTAGGTTTAATCCAACATTTGATGTTAAACCTATCAATTAAGAATGACAGAAATTAAGCAACTTATTGTGTCTAGAAGCTCAGAAACATACACGGCCGGATATACGGCCAGAAGGCACGACCGTGTATTGTGTTCAATAGCTCCCAGAAACATACACGGCCTGATACATGGTTAAAAGGCACGGCCGTGTATTGTGTCAGGTAGCTCACAGAAACATACACGGCTAGAAGGCACGACCGTGTTACATGGCTGTGAATATTGAGATATTTGTTTCGTGATTCATTTTGTAAATATGGCATGTATATTTTGTATTTTATATTTTGGTAGAGGAAGATTTGTTTTCTTAGTTTGTAAGATATAGTTGCTTAGAAAAGATGTTCTCCTGATGTATATATATATTTGAACATGAGTTATGAAAAGGCATTCAGCCAAATTTTCTCAAAAGTTATTATGGTATCAAAGCCACACAACTGAATATTTTGTTGAATCCATAGTTTTGCTTTTATTCTTAGAATTGCTGGTTTGTTCTTGGTTTTCTTTGGTTTTAGGTTGATTATTTTCGATCAACAATTTTCTTGATAATCAAGTTGTGAGTGACAATTCTGTTTAGAATGTCTTTTGAGAAAACACATGAAATCTTAGCTATTAGATTTACGGGAAAGAATTATGCAGCATGGGAATTTCAATTCAAGATGTTTTTGAAAGGGAAGGAGCTTTGGGGTCATATTGATGGGTCTTCTCCAGCTCCTACAGAGTCAAAAGATCGTAATCAATGGGAGGCAAAGGATGCTCGGATTGTTTCTTGGATTTTGGGATCTATTGAGGTTCATATGGTGAAAATTTTACGATCCTTTGGCATAGCTAAAGAAATGTGGGAATACTTAAAGCGCGTCTACAATCAAGATAATACTGCAAGACGTTTTCAATTGGAACTTGATATGAGTAATTATAGTCAAGGTAATATCTCAATTGAACAATATTATTCTGGCTTTCTTAATTTATGGAGCGAATATTTTGGTATTATCTATGCTAAGGTGTCAAAGGAGAATTTAGCTAGTCTTTAGGCTGTTCATGAAGTGAGTCGTCGTGATCAGTTTTTGATGAAGCTCAGGCTTGAATTTGAAACTGCTCGGGCTAGGTTGCTGAATAGAGATCCAGTTCCTTATTTGGATGTATGTTTTGGTGAATTGCTACGTGAGGAACAAAGATTGGCGACACAAGCCGCTATTGGTGCAACTGGTGGATCATCTGGAATAGTTAATGTTACATATGCTTCTCAGACCCGAGGGAAGGGAACAATGTAGTGTTACAGCTGCAAAGAATTTGGTCATATTGCCCGCCATTGTAGTAAGAAGTTATGTAATTATTGCAAGCAAAACGGACAAATTATTAAGGAGTGCCCTACAAGGCCTCAAAACAGAATGCCACAAGCCCTTTATGCTGCGGTATTCGACTCTCGCAATCTTAGTTCGACATCCACAATTGTTGGCAATAATCAATCTGTTCTCACACCAGATATGGTCCAACAGATGATTCTCTCTACCTTCTCTGCTCTTGGTCTTTAAGGGAAAGGTACGACTACTAATTCTGTTCCTTGGTTTGTTGATTCCGGCGCCACAAATCATATGACTGGCACATCTAATTTATTGCATAATCAACGCCCATATATTGGTACTCAACATATTCAAGTTGCTGATGGAAATAATATTCCAATTATGACAGTTGGTGATATTAGCTCCTCTTTTCGACATGTCTTGGTTTTTCCTAAATTATCTACTAACTTACTTTTTGTTGGTCAAATGGTGGATAATAGCTGTGATGTCCACTTTTCTCGTGATGGTTGTATTGTGCAGGATCAGGTGTCGGGGAAGGTGATAGTGAAGGGGCCTAAAGTGGGCAGTTTATTTCCATTACAATTTACTGTTCCTCGGACTTTGTCATTAGCTTCTTCAGTTGTTGAAAATAAGGCTGGCATCTGGCATAGACGCTTAGGTCATCCAAATAATGTTGTTTTGACTCATTTGTTGCAAAGTGGTGTTCTCGGTTCCACATATAAGAGTTTATTAGTTGATTGTTCTCCTTGTAAACTGAGCAAAAGTAAGACATTGCCTTTTCCTGTTTTGGGTAGTCGTGCCAATAAATGTTTTGACATTATTCATAGTGATGTTTGGGGAATTACACCGATTATTTCACATGCTCGGTATAAATATTTTGTGACATTTATTGACGATTATAGTCGATTCACATGGATCTATTTTTTGCATTCCAAAGTAGACGTGTTTACTGTGTTTTAAACCTTTGTGACATATATTGAAACTCAGTTCTCCACTTGTATTAAAGTCTTACGGTTTGATAATGGTGGTGAATATATCTCTCATGAGTTTCAAGCATTTCTTCATAACAAAGGTATTGTTTCACAATGTTCATGTCCTTATACACCTCAACAAAATGGAGTTGTCGAACGGAAAAATCGACATTTGTTAGATGTGGTGTACACATTGTTGTTAGAATCTTCTGTTCCAGCTAAGTTTTGGACCAAAGCTTTATCTACTGCAGTTTATCTGATTAATCGCTTACCATCTCAAAAATTGAAGTTTGATTCTCCCTACCATCGAATTTTTGGTAAACATCCTAATTATCATATGCTACATACTTTCGGATGTGTTTGTTTCGTTCATTTATCTGCCCATGAACGTCATAAGTTGTCAGCCCAGTCTGTTCGATGTGCCTTTATGGGTTACAGTCCTAATCATAAAGGTCTTGTGTGTTATGATTCGATTAATAATCGATGGCGTATCTCTCGGGATGTGATTTTCATTAAACATGAATACTATTTTCAGCAACATCTTTTGACATCTGATACTTTTGTACTTCCTCACTTTGATGATTCTTCTTTTGATAAACAGTTCAAGCCTGGCCTTGTCCTTCCTGACCCTGCTCCTGAAAATGCTCCAATGATTCTTTGACGATCAACTCGGTACATTCGTCCTCCAGATAGATATGGCTATTCTGCAATTTTAACTAATACTACAATTCCTACCTCTTATTCTCAGGCTGCTAAACAGACTTCCTGGATAAAAGCTATGAAAGAGAAACTTCAAGCACTTTAAGACAATCACACTTGGGATATTGTTTAATGTCTTGCTGGTGTTAAACCCATTGGTTGTAAATGGGTTTATTCTCTTAAGCTCCGATCTGATGGTTCCCTTGACAGATATAAGGCAAGATTGGTAGCTCTTGCAATCGATAGGAATATGGAATTGATTATGAAGAGACCTTTGCACCTATGGCTAAGATGACAACTGTCCGACTTGTTCTATCTATTGCTGCATCTAAAGGATGGTTCTTATGACAGATGGATGTTAAGAATGCATTTTTGCATGGGGACCTCAAGGAAGATATCTATATGACTCCTCTTCCAGGCTTGTTTTCTACACCCTCACATGATGTTTGTAAGCTCAAACGGTCTCTATACGGTTTGAAACAGGCTCCACAGGCCTGATTTGAAAAGTTTCGTAATACTCTTCTTAGCTTCTCTTTTATTCAAAGTCGGTATGATTCTTCATTATTCCTTTGCAAGACTGACAAGGGAATTGTTTTGTTGTTAGTCTATGTTGATGATATTGTCATCACAGGATCTGATACTCAATTGATGTCTCAGTTACAAGAGCGTCTTCAAGGTTCTTTTCATATGAAGGATTTGGGATCTTTAACTTATTTCTTAGGTCTTGAGGTTCACTCCTCTTCTGTTGGTATTTTTCTTCATCAACATAAATATACTAAGGAACTTATTGCTTTAGCTGGTCTCCAAGAGGGTCATCCTGTTGATACTCCTTTGGAAGTGAATGTTAAATATCAACGAAATGATGGTGACTTTCTATCTGATCCACCTCTATATCGACAACTTGTTGGAAGTCTCAATTATCTAACTATTACACGTCCTGATATTTCATTTGCTGTGCAACAAGTTAGTCAATTTATGCAGGCACCTACACATCTTCATTTAGCAGCAGTTCATCGTATTGTTAGGTATTTAAAAGGTACTTCTCATCGTGGTTTGTTCTTTTCTGCGGAGTCTCCTATTCACTTAACAACCTATAGTGATGCTAATTGGGCTGGTTGTTCTGATACACGTCGATCTATTATTAGTTGGTGTATGTTTCTTGGTAACTCTTTAATTTCTTGGAAGAGTAAGAAACAAGATCGAGTGTTTAAGTCTTCTACTGAGTCTGAATATCATGCTATGTCCTCTGCTTGTTCTGAGGTCATTTGGCTTCGAGGTTTATTGGCTGAGGTTGGTTTTCCTCAACTTGAGTCTACCTCTCTTTATGTAAATAATACTAGTGCTATCTAGATTACTGCTAATCATGTCTTTCATGAGCGTACAAAACATATTGAAGTGAATTGACATTCTATTCAAGAAGCTTATGATAATGGTGTTATTTCTCTTTCTCATATCTCTTCTGATCTTTAAACGGCTGATATATTTACTAAGGCTCTTTCTCGGCAGTGTCATTAGTTTCTTGTTGGTAAATTGATGCTTCTTGATCAATCAGTATCAATTTGAGGGGGGATATCAATCAAGAATGACAGAAATTAAGCAGCTTATTGTGTCCAGAAGCTCAGAAACATACATAGCCGGATACACGGCCAGAAGGCACAGCCGTGTATTGTGTTTGATAGCTCCCAGAAACATATACGGCCTGATACACGGTCAGAAGGCACGACCATGTATTGTGTCAGGTAGCTCACAGAAACATACATGGCCTGATACACGGGCCGTGAATATTGAGATATTTGTTTCGTGATTTATTTTGTAAATATGGCATGTATATTTTGTATTTTATTTTTTGGTAGAGGAAGATTTTTTTTCCTAGTTTGTAAGATATAGTTGCTTGGAAAAGATATTCTCCTGATGTATATATATATTTGAACATGAGTTATGAAAAGGCATTCAACCAAATTTTCTCAAAAGTTGTTAAAACCAAAATCAAGAGTTCGAATCTCATACTTTCCTGAAAATCTACAAACGTATTTAGAAGAAAGACAAAAAGAGATAAAGAGAAAGCTTTAACAATAGTTTACTGATAAAATAAGAACTTTGGTAGGACTAAATGGATACGAACCGATTAGCATCACCAACTTAACAATTTTTTATGCCATTGCCTATCTTGAGAAATTTAAGGTGCTAGAGTTTGAGAAGTATAATGGCACTTGATGCCTGGATATGCACACTAGACTATATGTTCGAAAAATGGGCAAATATGTGCAGTACGACCAACTAATGGAGCAGACTTTCCAAGATAGTCTCACTGGACCTACTTTAGCTCGGTATACATAATTGGACCTTAATTAAATCAGCACTTGGGAAAGGTTGGCTAAGGCATTCTACGAGCAATACAAATTTAACATTGAAGTTGCTCCTTCAGTGTGGAATTTAGGGAGTATCTGCAAGAAACATAATGAGTCTTTTAAAAAATATGCTCAATGTTGGAGGGCTCAGGCTGCAAAGGTCATTACTCTAATCTCTATGAAAGAAATGATGTCCGTTTTTGTCAATACATTGAAGAAACCCTATTTCACCCACATGATTGGGCAGACATTTTCAAGCTTTACATAAGTGGTAGCAGTAGAATGGAGGATCGAGAGTGCTATCACCTCTAGAAAATTGCCAGTTAACAAAACCTCCAAGGCAACATCATCTAAACCTTTGAATAATATCAAAGGAAAAGAAGCCACAATCGACATGGTTAATTCTGGAAGAAATAACAAGCTAACCCCCTCACCTTTCCTTCTAAACACTAAACCTAATTAGAAACACCTTAATCTAACTACAACCAAACAACTAACCCTAGAATAACAAACCTCCTAAACAATTCACCTGAATCCCAGTCCCCTTAAGCCAAGTCTTGGCTAGCCTCAAGGTTGAATATCTAATTAGCTTTGAAATTCCCAACGAATGATATAGGCCAAGAACCTATGACCCTAACCTCAAATGCAAATACCATATAGGGTAAGTAAGACGTTCTATAGACAGGTGTGGGAGACTTAAGAATAAAATCTAGAATCGGATCGATGTAGAAGTGGTGTAGTTAGACTTCATTAAGCGGCCCACTCCTAATGTCAACAATAACCCACTTCTCAATCATGGCCCTACCACTAATATGATCACTTCGGAAGCACTTAAACCAAAATTTGATTTAGATAAGTTACTAATAGAGCAAGTAGCATGGAAGTTGCAACAAGTCGACTTCCTACTATCAATCAACTTAAATAACAAAGCGTAAGCTAAGTCAGCCATCTATCAATCATTGTTGGAAGGTAAGATCCAAGCATCCTACATTTGAGAAATGCTAATTCCCAAGCATCACAAGTCAACAACTCAAAAAGACTTAGAGAAAAGTTGGCATATAGGTGATCCCATAGTCGGTTTATCAGGGAAACATTTAGGGAAGTTCGATTACTTTGTTGACTACTCTAGCCAACTGTTGATCCAAAAAGAACTTACCCTAAGTGGTTAGGGCACAGATTTTGAAGAAGATGATAACCCCTAGAATGAGAAGAAAAATGATCAAACGGTTAACATAATAGGACTTGATTTTAAACCAGTGATCCTAAAATGTTATAAGGAACCTAAACAAGAGCAAAAAGTCCTAAAAGCTAAGAGATATACTTTCCATGTTCCCTTGGCACCAAAAAGCTATAAGGTTACCCTATTCAACTATGCAGTGGTTAATCAAGAGAAACTCTCAAGTTTTATCATTTGAGGAATCACTCGGTTAAGAAGGTTTTATAACCTTGACAAAGAGCCCACAAAAAAGCCTAAAACTAGTGATGCAGAAAGGTGCAATTTAAAGAAGGTTAAATAGAGACATTTAGTCTTAGATATGTCCATACTCTAGAAGAAGAACTTTAGATGAAATTTAGACAAGGTAAAAGGGGAGACAGATTGTATAATGCCCCATTGAATTTTCCACCAATCTAAACAACATTTACCCATCTGACTAGTGTTGAGACATCAGCATCTGCAAAAGAAGACAACTCCAATGAGCTCACAAACAACAATTAGGAAGAGTAAGGGTAGACCATGGTTCTCTTTTCCTCTAAATAGCAATGGACCTGTTTTAGAGTAAGGGTAGACTATGGTTTAATATTTGTTGAGTTTTTATGTATTTTTCATTCAATAAGTGTAACCCACACAAATAAAATCAATAAAATCTTGATTCATTCTATCACTTTTCTTCTACTTATTCATTTTTTTACACGTTTTTCTAGATCCAATGATGAAAATCAAGGATATCTTGCGTACGCATAGGGTAAAAAGGTCAGTGTCACCTCTAACCCTACTGGTTTGGTCATTAGAAATGATATTAATGACCACAAAATGATTTAAGAGCATTAGCAAAGATATGAATAGGGTGGGATTTCCATTGATGAGTAAATTGAAATAATCAACCTAAGAAATGAGGATAACCCTAGGAATCATATGGTTAGGGACAATCTTAATGATGAACCAAAAGGAAGGTTAACCAAGCTATTGTCTAAACACCTTGATGTATTCGCATGGTTTTATGAAGATATGCTAGGACTTGACCCATCAATTATAGTTCATAAGTTGCCTACACAAGAAGACATAAAACTTAAGAAACAAAAATTAAGATGATTTTAGTTAGAGGTTATGCTTATTGAGCTATTAAATTATCCTAAATGGGTAGCTAATGTAGTCCCTATGATAAAGAAAAATGGGAAAGTTTGCATATGCATAGATAATACAGCTAGAAACCATCTTTTCTCATTCATGGATGGTTTCTCAAGGTGTAACCAAATCAAGATATCAGAAGAAGATAAGACTAAGACAACCTTCATCACAACATAAAGGACCTTTTGTTATAAGGTTATGCCCTTTGGTCTTAAAAATGCTGAGGCAACGTTTCATAGAATGATGGTCGCATTATTTCATAACATGATGCACCAAGAAATTGAGGTGTATGTTGATGACATGATCACTAAATATAAAGAGGGGGAAGACCATGTAAACACTTTGAAAAAGTTGCTTGAATGGTTAAGGATATACCAAATGAAACTTAACCTAGAAAAATGCACTTTTGGAGTTACCTCTAGAAAATTATTAGGTTTTTTGGTCAGTCAAAAGGGCATCGAGGTGGACCTAGATAAGGTTAAAGAGATACTGGAAATGCCACCTCCATGCACATTTAAAAAAGTCATAGGACTACTTCAGTGTTTAAATTACATTGCTCGATTCATCTCACAGTTCACAGATAAATGCTGCTCTTTGTTCAAACTACTAAAGAAAAATTCCACCATAGAGTGGAAGGAGGAAAGTGAAGCGGCTTTCATGGAGATCAAGCAATATCTCATGAATTCTCTTATGATATTGGCTCCTAAACTTGGCAAGCCATTATTCTTGTATTTGACAATATTACTAGAATCTATGAGGTGTATGCTTGCCCAGAAAGACAAAAGGGGAAGAGAACAAGCTATTTATCACCTAAGTAAGAAATTTATCAAAAGGGAACAAAAATACTTGGAAGTAGAGAGGACATGTTATGCATTGACTCAAATAGTATACACTCTACTATTCGGTTGAATTATTAATGAGACATGATCCCCTGAAGTATTTAGTAAACAAACCAGCCCTAATTGGTAGGATTTTTAAATGGCAGATGTTGTTTAACATCATCTATATGAACCAGAGTTTAGTTAAATGTCAAGCTATAGCAAATCAATTGGCTAAGCATCCACTTGAAGAAACTTCTCATGAACCACAATTGTAATTCCCAGATGAAGCTATATTGGTGGTTGAAAGCAATTCTAACTTTGAAAAATAAAAGATTCTCAAATGGAAGTTGTATTTTGATGGAGCTACCAATGTATTTAGTTGTGGAATAGAGGCAGTGTTAGTTTCACCTGAAGGTAACCAATTCCCTATAGCAACGAGGCTTATGTTCCCATATACAAATAACATCGCAGATTATGAAACATGCATTCTAGGTCTCAAAATGGCCTTAGATATGAGAATTCATGAATTAGAAGTATATAGGGACTTCTCACCTATGATTTGTCAAACGCAAGGAGAATATAAGTTGGAGGATACAAAATTGGTACCTTCTCACTTGCACTTGTCAAGATTAATAAGGAAGTTTAGAGAAATCACATTCACATATATACAAGGGTGCAAAATTAGTTTACTGATGCCTTGGCTACATTAACATCTTTGACCCAAATATCAGAAGGGGTAGAAATCCAACCTCTCAAGATCTAGGTTGAAGATAAATCTTCTTTTTATTTAGCTATTAAAAGAACATAAGATGATAAGCCTTAGTATCATGACATCAAGATCCTACTTCAAAAGGGAAGGATCTATAAAGGGCTAACAAGAAAGATAGAAAAATGCTCAAAAGATTAGTAAGTCATTTTCTATTAAGTGGGTTTACGCCATATAAGCGATCATTTGACAATACATTATTGAGTTATATGGATGAGAAAGAAGCAGACACCTTTATGAAAGAGGTACATGAGGGAATATGTGGTCCTCACATGAATGGCTACATGTTGGTTAGGAAAGTCATCAGATTAGGTTATTGTTGGTTGACTATGGAAGCTAACTACATCAAACACATGAGACATTGTCATCTATGTCAAATTTATGACAATAAAATAAATGTCACTCCTCAACAACTTTATATAAGAATCTAATGGTCATTGATTTATACTAGTGGCAATCGACTATTTCACCAAATGGTTTGAAGCTTTTTCATATGCCACTATTACTAAAGGAGTAGTGATCAAATTCATCAAAAGGGACATTATTGCTTGATATAGATCTCTTGAGCCAATTATTACAGATAATGACACGAACCTCAACAACAAGCTCATGACATAATTATGCCAACATTTCGAAATCAATCATAAGAATTCCACTCCATATCAACCACAAATGAATAGGGCTATAGAAGTGGCCAATAAAAATATCAAATAAATTATTGAAAAGATAGTTGTTAATTGCAAAGACTGGCATGAGATGTTACCATTTGCACTCATGGCCTATCGAACCTCCATTAGAATATCAATAGGAGCTACAACTTACTCTTTGGTAAATGACACTAAGGTAGTATTACTGGTTAAAATTGAGATTCCATCACTCAGAGTATTGTCAGAAACTCAATTGGATGAAGCTGATTAGGTGAAAAAGCAGGTTGACCAATTGAGCCTAATTAATGAAAAGAGGTTAGTAGTGCTATGCCATGACCAATCTTATCAACAAATAATGACTAAAGCCTTTAATAAAAGAGTGCGACCTTGAAGTTTCCAGGAGGGTGACTTAGTTTTAAGGAAAATCCTCTCGAATGTACAAGATCCTAGAGGAAAGTTCACTCCTAATTATAAGGAGTCATATTTTGTAAAGAGAGTGTTATCTAAAGAGGTATTAATTTTGTTACATTTTGATGGTTCAAATTTAAAGACTATAAATTCATAAGCAATTAAAATATACTATCTTTGATGAATCAATTGAATCTTACATAAGTTTACTAAAAATATTAGCAATCATTGGTCTCTTTGTGGTCTAAATTTTACCATCTACTGTAAAGTTGATATCCCAAATAGTCATTGGCATTGGATCGATCATCTCTCGCCTCATTGATAAGTTTCTTCATCCTTTACTCTTGTTTTGCCTTATACATTCAAACATGAGGGAAGCTGTGGGGAATAAAACAATGACGAATGATGAAAACTCTTCAAATACTCCATCATGATTTCACCTTTTCAAAAAGGGAGTTTTATTTTCTATTTCAGGTTATAGTCCCAAATAACGAGAGTGGAGATAAATTTGAGCAAAATGAGCTTGAAGGTTTATAATTTTGGAATAAAAGCGAATCTCAATCTCACATGAGCATAGGTCATCTAATGAAGAAATAGTTGATTCAAGATGAACGTAAATAAACAGATGCTTTGAATTTCAAGAAGAGGGTCCATTGTTTAGGTGCTATTTGCAAAACTAGGTAAGATTCTTCACTATTGAAATATGTTATATGCCTTAGGTTCATTAGCCCACAAGGGCACTTTCTTAAAAAGTCACTTTTCTGGTTACTAATCAATTTAGGGTTACTAATTTATGAAGACACTTCCCCATTGTAGGTTAGTTGCCCTATAGGGGAACTTTCCTAAATTTCATCTTTTAGGATTGCTAGTTTGTAATAGATGTTTTCCTCTTAGTCAACTCGTAGGGGCACTTTCCTAAAACTCATCAAAGTTGCTAGTCTATTAAAGGCACTTTTCTATTAATTAACCTTGTAGGGGTACTTTCTTAAAATTCATCTTTTAAGGTTGCTAGTTTATAAAGATGCTTCCTAATATAGGATAGTCAGCTCAAATGGGCATTTTCAAAAAATGTCATCTTTTAGGGTTGCTAATCTATAGAGATGCTTCTTACTGTAGGTTAGTTAGCCTAAAGGAGGCAGTCTCCTCATATTACATCTTTTAGGATTGCTAGTTAAAGACATTTCCCATTGCAAGATAGTCAACCTAGATGGGCACTTTATTGAAACATCATCTTTTAAGGTTGCTAATATGTGGAGATGTTCCCCTATTGAAGGATAGTTATCCCCACAAAGGCACTTTCCTAAAATAAAATCTTTTAGGGTTGTTAGTCTATAAAGGCACTTCCTATTGTGGGTTAGTCAGCTCAGAGGAGCACTCTCCTAAGATTTCTCCTTTTAGGACTGCTAATCGGTAAAGACACTTCCCGCTATAGGTTTGTCAACTCACATAAGCACTTTCCTACAATTTCATCCTTTTAAGATAGCTAGACATTCTTAGTATTGGTTAGTCAAGCCATTAAGCATTGTGCTAAACATCTTTTATTAGCTTGCCAATTCATAGAAATATTTCTTACATTTGGTTGGATAACTCATCAAAGTACATTTTTAAAGCAAAAATAGTTTATCTCTTTGGTCTTTGTGGTAAAGTTTTTCTCAAACTTCATCTTAAAGAAGGATAGTAATAGACGCCCTATTTAGCCTCCCTCTAGTTTATTTGTATTTTTAAATAAAAAATGAAATAAATGCAATTTGTTTGCATTACATATCGAGGCATAAGCCAATGACTTGATTGGAAAACATACACATACATTCATAGGAGACCTAAGTTCAATTCCCCCAGTGTGCACAGATGTGCATAAATTTTTTTGGAACAAAAGACAGGATAAATGCAATCTATTTGGATTAAAAGTCTAAGACATCATAGGCTAATGGCTTGTTGGAAAACACATACATCTACCAAGCGAGGAGACTCGAGATCAATCTCTTCGATGCACAATTTTTTTTTTTCAAAACAAAAGATGTAGGTCAAAATTAAAATAAATTCAAGTTGTTTGCATTAAAAGACTGAGGCATAAGCCAGCACCCTATTGGAAAACACACACGCCCAACAAGTGAGGAGACTTAAGTTTGATCCCTACAAGTAGCACACCTCTTTTTTTTTTTAGAATAGTGCCATGTGTCAATATCCTATTGGATGACCATGGTACTATTCATCATCTTCTTCCTTAGCAATTTTAGTTTCCTTCTTGAACTGCCACTTGCAAGCCATTTCTTAACCCTTTTTCTTCTTTATTTCACCAAATTAATGGTAAAATCACAAAGATCACATGGCTTACTATGTATTTGAGCTAAAAATCAATATAAATACACTTAATTACTTAGCCAAATTTAGAGTGGAAAATAGGAAAAAAATCAACTTACGCGGATATAGCTCTTATACATCTAGCTCGATTTAGACAAAATCAAAGCTTCCTAGTTCATTGTTAGGCAAGAGTAGATACTCATGAATTGCGTAAAATCATTTTTTTCTCTAATCCAAATGAACTGAAAAATATTCCTAATGGATGCCTGAATAGAGATATTCTTAAATTCATGGCTTGTTGATATTTTCCATCTTTAAATCAAGCTTGGCAAGTATAAATACACCCCAACATTCATTTCAAAGACAAACAACAACACACAAACACTAAATTCCACCTCTATCAATAGCTTCATGCCCTTTCTCTCTCTTAGTTTTTCTAGCCGTGTTCACTTTCTCTTTCTAGGTTTTCTCTTCTCCTATTTATTTTTGAAGCTAGCCACTTCTATCCATCAATTCCCATTACTTTAGCTTTTAAAACCAACCCTCCCTACTATTCGAAACACATCCAAACCTTCATAGGCATTTCCAACCAGGTCCTTATGCCGACAACTAAAACTCCAAGCAACCTCTGCCTTTACCTACTACAACACAATTGCATCCATTGCAAGCTTCTTGCTTCGACAAGGCCTTCTGACACTTCCTGGGCTTTAAACAACCACCATAGTTGGTTGTGCGTGCTGGGAATCATATTGTCCAATTGGTGACCCAATTTAAGTCAGGATCTTGACTTGACTCCGACCTAGGTTTGTAATCCTTGCCCATTTCTCTCTCTCTCTCTCTCTCTCACTTCTTCTTCTTCTTCTTTTTTTGACATTTTGGCCTTCAAATAATAATAATAACATTTTAGACAATTTAGTTTTTATATAAAAAAAGGATGTTAAAAAAATATTTTTTTACGATTTTTTAAAGACATTTTAGCTTTTAAAAAAATAAATGTTTTGAGCTTCTACAATTTTTTTAAATAAAAAATTTTATTTTAATAATTTAAATTTTTAATAAATGAGAACTATGGTTGGTCTTATCCTAAATAGTGGGCACATAGACACTTTTGGGGCAACTTCAATTGTAATTAATAATTAAGTTCATTTTAATTTAATAATTTTTTCCCTTTTTTTTCAAAAAAAATTAAACTTGGAAGGTTAAAGTGGTAATTATAAGGTTTTAATAGGGTAGCCCTTGAATTCCAAAATCTCTTGTTTTTTATTTAAAAGTTTCATGTAAACTAATAAGTAAATTAGGACTTATCTACTCAATTAGCTTTAATTTAACATTTTTCTTGATTTTGATCAGGTGATGACTCCTTTTTCTCTAAACTAGATAAAATAAATGAAAATTTTCCTAATCTTAGTTGATGATTTGCATTAAATGAGTATAAGGTTTAGTGTAAATTAAATTAGGAAAAATGAATTAGAATTTAGGCTCGACACCTTCTCTCTTTACTTTTGCTAATTTAGGCTTTAGAGTGTTAAAGAAAAAAAAAAAGAAAAAAAAGGCTTTAGAGTGAAAATGGACATGAAATCTACTTTTCCTATGGGATTAGACTAACTAAATGCAATAGTTTCAAATTCAATTAGTCATGCTGGAAAAATGTAATTTGTTTAAGCTTTTATGTGTTAATGTGGTTTACTAGAGTCAACATGTAATTTGTTGTTGGCATCCTAAACTTGAATAAATAAATAATAATGGGCTAAATAACACCGAGCCTAGACGGATTATGGTATGTTAAATGATGCGCTTAATTCTTACTATTAAATATTTGTAGGCTTTGATATATCTTAATCAATGCATTCATATATGTTATTGGGTCTGAGTACTTCATACATATGTTTGTATGTTAGTAAACCTTACCTTATCTTTAAGGAAATAAATTGGAAAGAAAGAAAATGAAAGGGAAAGAAATAAAAAAGCAAGAAAAAATTAAGATAATCTTAACAATTGATTTATAAATTTTAGAAACGATAATCTAACATATCTATTATCTAACAATTGATTTATAAACATATTCTTGTTTAGATAGCAAAGGGAATAGAAATGAATGATTATAGATGGAAAGTTCATTAGATATTTTTTTTAACTGGTTAAAATTCCAAAATGTTCTTAAATTTTTAAAATGTCTCCCTCCCCAGCCCCCAGCCCCCAAATTCTCTCCATATATGTAGATTTTTTCCCCAATGGAAAAAAGTTCTTATAAAATTTTCTTCCATCCATTTTCTTTTATTTTTCCAAACAAGAGAAAGAAATCATTTCCTTCCCAATTTACTCCATTTCCTTTATTTCCCCAATGCAAACATAGTGTTAAGGCTAAGGGTTAATAATTCTTGTTAACTGTTCATATCTTTATTTCGTATTAAATTTATGTTAGTGCCAAAAATAAATGAAATTGAACAGAGTTACAGATAATTAGTTTATGATGTAATCGTATTTATTTGTGTCGCAGTTATCTTTCATACCATGTGTTGTTTTCTTATTTTCTCTTTGTAATTGCATTTTAATTGTGTTGTGTTTATACTAATATTACTGCATCATATTCGCAAATTGCTATGCCCACTAAACTTGATTAAAACTTAGTGTATTGCCTTATATATAAAAGCTACATGTAGTTTGTTTAAAGTATATGGGTTAATAAAAGCATTTTTCAAAACATGTTGGATGATCATAAGGCCTTTGGTCCATGAAATATTTATGGTATTTGATTAGACAAAATCCCTAATCTTTTGTTTGATTTGCATATTAAATCATATAACTAGAAAAAAGGATCTTAAGGTATTGAAAAAAAAAACAAACAAAAAAATGTTTCACATGATAAAATAAACAATCCAAAAAATGAGCCCATGACATCATCATTCTTTTTGCTATTGTATTCATGCTAAAATTCTTTTTGCGAATTCTTACATTAATGTTAAAAATAACCTTATATCATTATCAAAATTCATGTTTTATATTATGTACTCCAAATATGGTACTAAAGAATTATACTATAACATTCTTACAGTGTTGTCCAGTTTTCCTTATACTATCCAATTTTGCTAACCAAACACTATGTTAATTTGTTTAAAGTATATGTATTAATAAAAGCATTTTTCTAAACAACATGTTGGACAACATGCTATCCTTAGCTTTTGACTTATTGCTATTACTAATATTTTGAATGAACTTGCACCATCATTTTTCACATTTTCATTGAAGAGAGAGAATAATGCTCTTTTTACTTTCATAAACTCATTTGAGTCACATCATAAATCATTTGATATCTCCATTCAACAAAATCAAATTTATATCGTAGATCTAATGTCATAGCAATAGCTAAAATCATATTGACACGGATAAATATTTTTCAAATTTCACAAACATCCTGGTTGTAATATCTTTTAAATATGCTTCACTTGCACTCATATTACTTTTTAATGCTTGGTATGCCTTAAAAATGAATGGAAAGTATAAAATGGTAGTAGGATACTTTGTTTTAGAAAATTGATAAGAAATATCATAAAAAATTCAAGAACTTGCCCATTTTCTTAATCTTGTCACATTCTTTGAAAGATGGACAATACTTATAATTTGAATCACTCAACTACAAGTGACAATGCACTTCTATAGTAAATTGCATTCTCAAGTATGAAATATGTGGAATTCCATTAAGTTGGGATATTTTGTTTTAAACCTCTATCTTTAGACAAAGACAGGATGCGTACGCATTTAGTAAACTTTACCTTTCTTGTTGGAGCCCCATTCAAATACTTTACATTTTTTTTTCACCTTATTTACAGCACTATCAATCTCTTTTAAACCTTTATGAA